>JAAOAN010000514.1:152590-212232 GCA_013396205.1 Fusarium mundagurra | reverse complement strand
AGTGAGTGAGTGAGTGGCAGTGGATATCATCTGGTGCTTGCTTCGGGGTCCTTTGTTGCGAGATGTTCTGCAATGAAAGTGTGTATACGTACTCTATTATGGACTGGATTGTGGAGGATTGGATGTGGTGGGTGGTGCTTTAATTGTTAGTTTAGCTGGAGAATAAGAGCCGGGGGGTCTGTTGCGGCATTAGCGGACTTTTGATGATTTCAATGCATTTGTAGTGTGTAAGCAGTAGAAGACTCGATTGCATTCGAGTGAGGATTGAAATACCGAACGGAGTTCCCTTTTCAACGGGCACACACGGCGAGAGCGATAATTCAGTAGCCACGTACGATCGGTACATGAAGAATGCTCCGAACCGCGAAAGCGAGCAACAGTCAGCAACACAGCACAGCAAAAAATTCAAGATATTAATTCCCGAACGGCAGAGTCGCGTGTGTATCCAATCGAAGACAATGGCTTTGAGGAGCTCTGATGAAACGTATGCCGAGACTTGGGACCCAACAAGGGGGTTGTGGTTGTGCTGTTCAAGGTACGTTACTTGATCAACTAATTGATTCTCTGCCTTGTCTTGTCTCCTATCTGCCAGGGCTGCACCGCACTGCATCATTACATCTGCACTGCGTGCGTTGCGTTGCGTCTGCTGCATGCGTCTTGTCTATTTGTCTGTTCGCTTGTCACAGACTCATCGCGCGTACTGTGTGTATGTATGTACTCGGCCAAGGGCCTATGACTTGAACGCTTGGGAGGTTGCAGGAGGGGGTCATCCCGTCTCATGGATGTGGATGTGTGACAGGCATTTCATGGGAGTATCCAGCGCCAGCCTCTCCAGACAGAGACAGAGAGACAGGGGTCCTAAAGCCATATGACGGTGCATTGAGATCTCTCGCACTGGGTTGTTGGTGTGCTGTAACCTAGCTATCGACGATGATGATGATGATGATGGTGATGTAGATGGAGATGGAGGCAGACGGAGATGGAGATGCCGGATAGTAGTCATAGTGAGTGAAATGATTAGTATTGGTGATGGTGGTGGTGATGCTGATGCTCGTCGGCTCTTGTGATACTTGAACCTCAGCATATCCTTAGTTTCCTTCCTCTTCTGGCTCTCTGCTTGAACACCTCATACAACAAGATGCTCCCTCTCGCTTCTTTTCCTTCCGTTCTTTCCAGTTACCGTTCGCGATACGCGGGACTCAGGCACCTTCCGTCACGCACATGCCATGCCGCAGGGCTAGTCGCAGCATGCACCTCACCCATTGGAGAAGCATCCTCAACTTGACACTTAGGGCTGAAGAGGCTTTTCGAGATTGGACATGGGCCTGGCCTGGCCATCACTCTCTCTCTCTCTACTGTAGTGTACACTCTGTCTGTCTCTCTCTCTAGGGGGGGGGCGTGTCTACGTTCTTCCAAATCGACACTGTATTCGGTAGGGGACTAATGATTTTCTGCCGGAAACTCTCTTCTCACTCTCCGCAGCCTTATACCTCAAGATTGCGGGCGCCAGCTCACCTCACCTTTGTTTGGCGAGCGAACTACACTAGGTACTCACAGAATTGCACGATGTACGCTATCCGCTACAAATACTGACGCGAGATGCGGAACCAAAACCCACGTCTACGTTAATTGGCTTCTAGCGTTATGAGTTGTCAAGATTTACTGGTTCGTCATTCACTTTCATTTACCTGGCTCGCCCTGGCTAGGCCTAGTGTGTCAGGTGTCGCCCCTCGGCTCTGATGTACGGTATTCAAGTCAGTGAAGGTCCTTCAACTATGTATCCTGACTGGATACAACAGCAAGCTGCCCTTTTTAGCCATCATTGCATCTTCTAGTCATGACTTTCTATAACTGGACGACCCTCTCGCTGGCCAAGAAAGGATCGCTACTCAACGGCCCACCATGTCTCAACAGTCATGCATGCGAATTCGTAGTTGCTGTAAATTGTGCAATCTGGTGAGTTTGATTATCGAGACTCTCAGATATTTACTGTCTCAGGATATGAGAGATGAGTTTCTTGGTCATAATCAGTTAGTTTGGGGCAGTGCGGTTAAACGCTCCACTAGCATTCAATACTATAAAAACAACCCCAAGCATGATCGTCATAATGAAACCGCCATGCGAGTTCTATTTCAGCCATGGTAATTACCTAGATAAGCCTATTAGACGCTCAAAAGTGGCTGCTCGAAAAGCTATATCCTAGTCGATAGAATAAGGCAGGTAAGCAACTAGTTAGTGTACCGAGGTTCCTTTGGAGGCTAGCTATGATCCCAAACCAGGATTTCCAAGGAGGGCTGTTTATTCCTCCGTGAAACTTTGCAATTACATAAACTTCCCGTCTCTTGGTAGAACTGGGATAACAAAGCATATCCATGGATCTGGGATCTCATCCGTCCATCTTTGGGCGTTTCGAGTGACCATGGTCCATTCATAGACTTTTGCCCAACTACCGAGCCGACGTCGATTGTTCCGAGTCAGAATATCTCAGTTTGAACGTCAAACGTCACAACTTAACATGAGAATGCCCCTTCTCGCTCCCCTCATAAGACAGGAACATGCCAAAAAGCACGCCAGGGCCTCAACGACCCCGGAAGGGACCCTTGTCAGGGCACAAAAACGGTACAGTACGTACTTCATCTGCCTTCCATGTTGGGTTCTCTTCCTGGAGAATTTCCAAATGTCCCGTCATTGGATCTGAGTTGACAGAGCCCTAGACTAGGCTAGGCTGGGCTTGGGGTGCGGTAAAACTTCTGACGTTGAAGCAGGTGCCAAAATTAAATGGTCCATGGGCTTGTCAAGTCTCACAGTACTTGACTAAGTATTTTCATCACTGAGGATAGCGTACTAAGATTTCTTGTCTGCTCTAGGCTGGGCAGCTCCAGATACCGACGCCGCGGCCAAACTAGCGCCATCCCATATCCATTTGCAACTTAACCAGATGTGAAATTCTGTGACCCACGACGATTTAGATCCAATGCTAAACAGTTCTTGAGACTGGAGACCTTTCCAAATCTGCAGCAGTCCAAATTCGGAGTGGATGCCAACCGTACGATGTCCTGTTTGATGCCTCAACTTCCTCATCGCTTTACGGTACAGCCTACAGGACAACCACAACTACAGTGCGTATCGTATTGGTTCCTTTGCGAGGCCGTGTGATCTAGGGGTGGCTTGTGTGGGTTCGTCGGATACATCACCCAACCCTGTCGGTTCTACTAGTTTTTTTTGTATTCTGCCGTTGCGTTGACGAACGCCTCCGTATCATACCATCCATCCATACTATCTTGCCACCACCATGACGAGTCGATGCGGTGGATGGGGAAAAAAAGGTACGGGCAGGAAAAGGACCTGCCTAGACTGTCGTTGCTTGACTTTCCAAGTGGTCGCATGAAGATCGCCCGTGCAGATTGGTGTCCGCTGCATCTGCCACGCGCCAGATACCCTAGGTGCCGTTAAATTCGGGGGCCAAATGACTGAGAATCATTTCCAGTCAACTACGCACGTACGTCTGTGGCAGACTTGCATGAAGATTCGGAAATATCAAGGACGGAGAGAATTGGACGAGTACGGACTACTTTGTCGATCTGGTCGTGACATATCATATTCTCCTCTGCGGGCTTTGTTTCTCACTCACTTACAGTGGAGATTGTGATATCAATCAACAATGGAAAGAGTTGGATGGATAGGTACATACACATTTAGAAATACAAACTAAATACCTCTTTGACATTAAGCTAGACCCCTACATTTAACCCGTACCCATCAGGATGATCCATTCCCCTTGGGTCCTCGAACTGGTTCTCCCCTAGCGTCATTTCCCAGAGGTCGGTTAAGCAAGAGAAACAAGACTAACTATCCCGTACTCAATGAGTTAGAGAGTCTTTGAACCATGTTATTCCAGTCCTTGGCCCATTTCGCTTTTGGTGCTCCTGCAGGAGGCACACGAAATTGATTCGTCTGCGCTTGCATTGCATTGACGGTGCACCTAATAACAAGATGTTGTTTGATATCACATGCCATGTTTGTGCGTTTCTAAGCAAAGACGTCAACTAAATGTCCTGTGGGGTTGCTTTGTGCCGAGGCTAGAGTTCCCCGACGGAGTTGACGGGACGGGGGTCCCCGTCTGTTCTCACTCTTTCATCCTTTCACTCACAACTTGAAGAATTATCGATATACCCGGCCCGACAGTTTAATAGGCAACCGGAAACAGGACTGGGTTTCTCTTACTATAGAGGTTTCAGTGTTTCTGACACAAAACTCTGTTTTGTTTTCTGCAGGCGATCGTTCTCGGTGCGATGAGTTGAACAAGAAACTCGCCATGCCTCATACTGTACTTCATCCGTATCTATTCATATCTCGTCGGCGTGTTCCGCTCGAAACCTCGTCCCTTATGTGGGCAATTAAACCAGACGGTTTACGAATCTGGTCATCCTATTTCCTCATTGGCGGACTATACTCGCTGTACTTCTTCGACAGAGGGCTCATATCTGCGTCTTGAACCAACGACCAAGAACCTCATTCTGCTAACAGCCCCCCATGCTAACCCCAGGGAATATTTGCCCCATCATCGTTGCATTGTCCTCCTGCACAGCAGACGCGCCGTATCCCGTAGCTGAGCCGGCTATAGTGTGGTGGGCAAAGATCCTCAATTATGAAATTCTGACTAATATTTGCGTAAAAATATCTGACAAATGCGGGCGTTGGATTCAAGACCTTGAGAGGCTTTAGGTTGTGGTTGATTCCCACCCGAATCGGGCCGCGGAACATTTTAGCAGAATTCGAGGTCATGATCAGCGTGAGATTTAGGTGCCAACAACCAACAACCAACAACCAACAGCACAGCACAGGTCGTAGGTCGGTAGTTGAACAACGTGGTATTGGTAGCGGAACGGATCCTGCAGACCATCTTCCGGACTGTACGGGTACAGTACAGTAGTGTAGTGTTGAATCTCTCCTTCATCTCGTGGAAGTCGATGAGGCTACCCTGTTCTAGAAAACACCTCCGATATTGGGGGAGAGATCGCGCGCCACGATCCTTCGAGCTCAGACTTCAGGGACACGCACGCACGCACGCCATGCCCATGGTCCGTCGCCCAATCGCAACAGGGACAGCGCTTCTGAGCGGCTTCCAAGCGCGTTCCTTGCAAGGATGGGAGACCCTTCCACCGAGTTTCCAGAATCACGCATTCCAGCGCGCTCAACTCACTCGGCCGGCACTCCCTGGACTGGGCCTGGGCAGCCCCCGTAGTCTCACCCCCTGATACGGACGGGACCTGTCAAGAGCCATGCCATGCCATGACATGAGGACCTTTTTTTAAGGTAGTGGAGGCTATATCTTATTAGTTTGTGTGGAAATTGCCATTGTCAGCTCACACCGCCAGCCCTCTTTCCAGTGATTGACTCGTAACCAAGTGCGAGGCGACAAGACTTTTACCGCTTATTCGCTACCGTCGTGTGAGACATGGGATACAGACTTTGTGTCCAATGTTTTGACCCCTGTATCTGATGATGAGTGACCTTCCAAGAAACACCAGAAAATTCAAGAAATTTGTATGTGCATTAATGCATTTATTTGTGCGCCAAGTTTTGATGACATGATGATCTCTCCTATCTTTGGCTGCAACCTAATGATCAACACTCGGTAGATGAACACGGATAGAAGTGAAGCATTAATTGGTCGTCAAACTTGGCGATGGACCGTGCTGCGCCTCACCAATTTGCGAGGCTTATCAGATGTGGCGCTTAGTAACTCGTAGTTCTGTACTTTGTACTTACTACCCCTCCCACTTTGAACTTCAAATCATCAAATCCCTTCCCCATACAACAAACAACCTTGTCCATTAACGACAAATTCCTTAAGCCTTCAAAATTAGCATAGCACAGTTTGCACCTGTCATCATCTCCACCATCTCATCTCCTGCATATCCTGTATTGACGACCCGTTGCTCTCTCCCTTGCCGCGTCACCTCATCCCAAATAGCCTCAAAGCCTTGGCCATCTGAATCTGAGATCCCTGCATATTGAGTTGGGCCAAGTTCTGCATCGCAATGGCAACCTTGGATAACGCGAATCCAACTATCCTGAGTGCGTCTCAGCTGCCTACCCGGCAGAAGAAGGCTGAGCCGCGTCGGGGTCCGGATTCCAAATACGACGATATCATCTTCGCGAAGCCATCGTATCTTTCAGGGCCTTTCGGTCAAGATCCGGCCGCATGGCCTCGAATCAACGACTGGCAGGATGAATTCTCATCCGAAGCTATTGACGAACAAGAAATTTATGGTATGATCCTTCTCCATTTCACTTGAGTCATTTCGTTGGTGAATTTGCCACTCCAGTATCTTCGTGCGCATTTACGCTGGGGCTCGGGGCTCGTGAGGGTTCCAAGTGACTCGAGTACATATCCACGTTTTAACAAGACATGGCACTAACGTTGGACAGATCTGATCTCAACAATCTCGGATCCAGAGCACCCGGTATCACTCGGCCAATTGTCAGTGATCAACCTCTCTGATATTCACATTACTCCCTCTCCTTCCATGGGCGTTCCTGACCCCAATACCATCGTCCGGGTGGTTGTGGAGATCACGCCTACCATCACCCACTGCTCGCTAGCCACCGTGATTGGGCTTGGAGTTCGAGTGAGACTGGAGCAGGCACTGCCGCCCAACTACCGTGTGGATGTTACCTGCAAAGAGAACAGCCACAACCAAGATGATCAAGTCAACAAGCAATTAGGCGATAAGGAACGAGTTGCTGCAGCTTTAGAGAATGACACTCTGAAGGGAGTACTGGACAAGATGTTGGAAACTTGCACTTAGTCATGACAAAAGTTTCTATTTTTGAAGGCTACACTCTTTTAGAAGGCTTCCATGTCACAGGGATTCAGCTCGCTGATCTTTTGGTGCGCACCCAGGCACCATCGATTAATGTCACTACAACATAGACAAGTGACCAATACGAAGGATGCGGGACACGATCATTCTCGTTCCGAAGCCGAATGGCAGAGCGAAAATACCACCTTGGTGACCTTACCATGTCTTGAATCTCGGCATTCAAGTTGGGGTAGTCTGGATAGACTGTACCGTTAAACTGGTAATGAGAGAGCGCTAGGGAAAACAGCGATTCTTGATTGGAGAGCAATGACAAGGGGCTCTATCAAGGATATCCTCATCTAAATAAGGTTCAGCTACCACGAACAAGCAAGTCACGCTACTCATGAGAAACCTTCATCCAGTCCCAGTGCAACATCGCAACGAGTGGACATTCCAATATATCGGACTATTGGAACCTGGTATTCTGAGAGTATCAAGAATGTCATCGGTGTCACGTCGAGCTAATTTTTAGTTTGATACACAACACATGGTTGGGTTGCAACAAACGCGTATGCATTTGCCTTACTGGATGAATACATACGCACATACTTACAGTCAAAGATATATTTCGACTCCTTCAACTTCCTTCGTTCATTAGCCTCTCTGTTTCTTCTCTATACTCTCGTGCATAAAAACCGACGTCGACCAGATTCCACGATTAGCTTTCCGTTTTGGGAATCATCGTCGTACCATACTAAGTAGCGCCCCATATCAGCATGTTACTCGTGGAGGCGTCCCAACGTCCCCCACTTCGGGTCGCCGCAAATCCAAACGTCCCTGACCTGACAGGGTCTGGGCCCCCCATGGTTCATGGTCACTTCAGTGCCTTGACAGGCACTGTAGGCTACGGAACGGTACCTACCGCCACGAGACGTCATGCTTGACTCTGTCGGCCCTTTTCATAGACAAGAGGCAAGGTCCTCTCTCATAGGGCATTATCAAGAGCTGTCTGCTTTGTGCGATTTCTCCTTTCGTGGCATGTCCTGCCAAGACTAGTAGCTCCCGTTTGGCAGGTCTAAAAGAACTGGGGATTTAGACTTGCCGCCACACATGATCATATCATAGACCAAATCGGTCAAGCCTCACGGTACTCAACTCATCAATCAGTCTGTCCTCGAAATCATACAGGAACGTAGTCACGCCCCTAGCTCCAGCCTCCAGGAGCTTCTGTCTTGGAGACTTCATCCATATCACTATCCTTCAGGGGTTGACCCCCGCTCCCCCAGTGTGTTTGCGGTTTTGTGGACGCCCAGGGATCACACAGTTGCATTTCGCTTGGACGGTCTCAAATGATATGTTTGGGGGAAAGCAACCTTGCCTTGCGTCTGCGTGACGATCCCCCGATCTTGCAACTCCCGCGACGCGATCCCCCCGGTTCGATACGAGTCTCGGGATTGGTCCGCCGTCGACCTTGCAAAGAGACTTGTATATTTTCCTCAGTGGCGATCGTCAAAGTAAACATGATGGGATGTATTTGTCCGCAACCATCAATTGTCTTGCATATTCTAAGACACCACTTGCTCTATCCCGCATTTCGTACCTCCTCGTGACGTGGGGATAAGCCACCAGTGTCTTGGAATAATTATCTCCACAGCCAATGGGGAGTTTTAGACTTAATTGCTGAAGAGCCATGAGTGATGTCCCTCGTCCAGCACCCCCAGACTAATGTTACACCTTCAGGTTATGGCTTTAACCCTCAAGCCTTCACCGAGATGGGTTATGGATGTGCCTGGCAGATGGGCTCATGCCCATCGTTCCCGGCACCCTAGTGTCCTGTCAATGATCCCTGTCGTGATGCTTATCAACCGCTTCGTCATTCACTGGCTTGCCACGAGGTTCAAACCGTGGTCCCTGAAAGGACAAGGGTTTCTAAAAAGACCCGTTGAGATCACCGGTTAATCGTCCCGTGGAAGTTTCCACGAAGCGCTCATTCAACTCCACCATCTTCACTGTTGCTTTGACCTTTGTTTTATATATGTATTAGCAGGACTGCAAGCTTCTGGATGAACTGTGTAGTGAACCAACTGCGACACTAGTCCAGATCCTGAGTGTTATTAACCTTGGCTTGAATTATCTGGGGCGCGATCTGTCGTAAAGCATAACAATGACGCTACAGTCCTGCACGGTAAAGCTCAAGGATAAATCCCCTAGCATCGTCGGCATCTTGAAAAAGGTCCTGTCAACAAACAGGCCCCGTCGTCGTTGACAAGGAACGTGGGGTCTAACCAGAACAGCATTAGAATGGCCAACTCTACAGGAACTTATTTTATATGACAGAATTGGGAGTAGGCAAAAAGTCAAAGAACCTCAACACCTGGCCTTGATTTCTGATTATTGTTCCCTGCTTATGCTGGTCTATATGAAACCTTCTCGCCCTTGACCTGCTTGTCCTCTAAGGTTCCGCAGGTGCGCCACTGATCTTCCATCTCATCCTTGCTACCGAATTCGTTTTATCAAAATGCAGGTGGCTATCTCCATCAAACAAAGGCTCAGCCAACGGGGTTCAACTACTCCAAGATCTTTAATGGAGTCGTTCGTACAGCCCCTGCTCCTCATATTGGACCCTCAAAGACCCTCCCGGAATATCCCGCCCGTTGCTCATCCATAGATTGCAAATGTTTAGATCTCTCCAAGCATCCCACTCTCCATCAGACTTTGGTAGAACTCAGGCTCAAGGAACGTCTTGACACTAACGTCCTCGCTTAGACCCTTGCGTCTTCGTGTCTTGAGAACAAAGTCACGGGCAGTTGCCTGTGCAGAAGCAGGCTGGAGCGGACGAATGATCTGCTCGCGATCGAGAGGATCACCAGGCACGATGCTCCAGCTATCAAACACAAGACTGACCATCGAACTGCCCTGCGTCTTGATCCGCAGGTCGGTTTCGAAGCCGAAACTGTCAATGACAGGCAGTAGACCGTTGACGCGATACAGTGGCGTACCAGCAACGGGACCATCTGACAAAACGTGTCCGCGACGCCGCGAGAGCACATTGTAAACCTCCATGTAGGAGTCCTCAGGGCCCGTTACAGAGACTGAGTAGACAGGCTCCATGAGACGGGGCGATGCCATGAGGAAGGAGGAATAACACGCTCGTCGAGAGGTGGGGATGATTTGGCCACCTCCACGGAAGATGGCTTCATTGGCTAGTAGCACATCTGTAACCTTGAACTTTGTGTTTCGTATCGCTGTTGCCTCATGTCAGTATTTGTTTTGAATCGTTCATGTTGCTCCTGATTTGGATGTATATATCCTTGCCGGGGGGCCCAGAGGATAAGCTATCCGTTGCCAGGGGGCAAGGGATCGTCGGATATCCTTTTCCATTTGTTCCTGGCAGAACGGGAGCGGTCAAGCGGCTCTGTCCACAATGCCATTCAGAACAAAATCCCTTACACTGTGGAAACAGGTGGTCCCATCGACATTCTGCAAGAATCCACGTTTGGAGACTGCCAAGTATTTGCCAGCCGCATATTAGCCAGCGAAAGGCGCTGGGAGGCAGAGGTGGAGAGTTCGTGAGAACTCCACAAGGAACTACCTTGTCTCTGTTGCTGTCGAGGTCCACTGCCAATGGTAACTGCTGATAATGAAACATACATATACAAAGCCCACTCTTCACTTGAAGGATATGCCCCATACTGTTGATACAACGTTTCCTCGAAACGAGCCACTGGGCAATAGATTGTGGCCCAAGATAGAAAATGAAAGAGTATGTATGCTTACGTTCTTCGCACAGGGGTCCCTCGCGGGTAGCCCAGCTAAATCCTTGTCGAATAGACTCTTTGACAGCATTGAGGGTTTTCTTGTCCACCTGAACTTTATATTAGCCTTGCTCATGCAATAGGGCACCGCCGCGATCAACATAAGCGACATAACAGGGTTGAAACTTACTTCAGTGGGAAGAGTATCGTCTTGAAGGATGTTGGGTCCTGTATCCTCGGGGCCGAAGGCCCAAATACTGCGAGCAGCCAGCTTATCCCAGCCATGCTTCTCTTCGAAGAACTTGGCAGTTTTGCGAATGGGGTCGCGGATGCGTACAGCACCACTCTCAATATCGCTGGAGATTCCCTTCTCCAATTGCTCGGCAACCATGGTGATCTTGTTCTTTTTGTTTGGGGTGATAGCATAGCATTTTGTCGCTGATGTCTCAACAACAGTCTCACAAAACCGCGTAACCGGGTCAGAAACCTTGATGTCCATGTCAGCATACAGACGACGAAGGTCGTGCAGCACACAATCCATGTACAACTCTCCGGTTCCGAGAACAACATGCTCCCCTGATTCTTCGACCTTAGTCTTGATGAGGGGGTACGATTTTTGAATCCTCCTTAGTCCGTCAAGCATCTTTGGGAGTTCGGAGGGGTTGATAGGCTCGGCGGCAACCTTAAGGACAGACTCCGTAAAATGTGTGATAGGCCGGAAGATATAGGCGTCTTCGTCATCTTCTAGTTTGGGAGGGATGATGGTAGCAGACTTGACAATCGAGTTGTCGACGCCGCTAAGTAACACAAGGTTACCGGCTGGCACGCCGTCGGTAGGGATGTTGTATCTTGACTCGCCAATGAACACTTCTGAGATATTGGCCATAGCCATATCTTCCTCATCGTCCAGGGAGTAGCCTTCACCAAGAACACGTACTTGCATACCTGGTCGAACTGTGCCGCTCAGTACACGCCCGAACGAGTGGAAGCTCTTGGCATCGGCTGTGTTGAAGAGCTTGGTGATATGAACGACCAAGGGACCGTCCTGATCACAAGCTTTCATGGAGGCAGCTACCTTCGAGTCCAACGGGCCGGTATAATATCGCTCAAGTAACCGTTCAGCTGTCTCGATGGGAGTTGGTATGTGCTTAACGATCATATCCACAAAGCCTGTCGATGGACCGAAGAACTGCTCGCATACTAGCTTCAGAAGCATCTTGGCGTCAGCCTTATATTGTGAAGGCTTGAGCTCAATGCCCAGCGAGGCCAACACTGGCCGCAGTTCCTCTGGACTGTCGCTGATCGAGTGTGTGAAGAGCTTGTAGATCGGCTCGAGGATGAAGTGAACGAACGATCGTGCTGAGCGCTCGTCCAAGGGTTTTCGTGAAAAGTTTCGCTTCTTGGGATTATAGTAGATGTCGCCCCATAACCGCTTCGCAAACTCGTCCACGTTGATATCTCCAAAGGTCTCTGTGTACATCTTGGCGAAGCTCGGTAACGTGAAACACCAACCCATCTCTGTGCAGGCAAATAGGACATTGCCCTTTTCAGGACTTATCCTCTTGGAAGCGGCCTTGGCAGGAGCCGTGTTTGTGATAACAGTGTTGACCTCCTCGACAACGTGCTTGAGCTTGAAGTATGCGTCCTTGGGTGGCAGCTTCAGCTCGAGGATGAGGCGGTCCATTTTGTTGATGATGAGCGTCAGGGGGATGTCTTCGAGAACGGCGTGCTTGATGATCTGCTCCGTGTTGATCTGAACTCCCTCGACCACATCCACCACCAGACAGACACCGTCAACCAAGCGGAACGAGGCAGCCACCTCATCGACGAAGTTAACATGACCAGGAGTATCGATCAGGTTGACAAGGTGTGACTTGCCCTTCGTACTGGGCAGTACCAAACTCATTGGCGCAGCCTTGATAGACAATCCCCTTTCCCTCTCCAAGATATGCACGTCTGTATATCTCAATTGCTCATCCCGGTTCTTGCCCACTCTTCGTTCAAGTCGATCTGTGATGTCGTGTGTCTCGAGTACCAACATGTCCATGAACGCAGTCTTTCCATGGTGTAAATGTCCGGCTAATGCTACGTTTCGCGTTTGTTCTGGGAAGTTCATCAAGTCTGTCATGAACTCGCGGTCGAAGAACACGGGTGGAAGGTCGGCTTCCTCGATATTGAACTTCTTTTGCTCGATGGGGGCGATGATGGGCTGGGATAGAGGCTGGGCATCCTCTTCTTCGACACGGGTCTCGACATCGGCGCCGTATACCTGCTCGGCAGTTGGATAGTACTGTTTATCTTCGTGGAGAATAATCGCATTTGATGGGCCATCTGCCAACCCATGAATTAGTATATGCTTGTAGCCTGGGTCCCGGGCTCGTACCGTCAATCTCCATGAGCTCCTGGCCTGTCACCCCAGGAGCCTCATCTGGCTCGTCATCGTAAGTATAGTCATCCGCACCAACGCCGACCTCTGAGCCCTCCTCTGACTCGGCCTCCTCGCCAATGAAGTTACCGAACCTGTCGCGATAAGTCAGCGCGCCGTCAAATTGTCAAGCTCGAAACGCGACGAAAGAACAGGATACGTACTCGTCGTAAAGATCATCCATCGTCGCTGTGAATAGAATAGATGCGCAAATACGTGTTTCTGTATGCGCAAACGATTGGCGACGTGAGAATTCGGTTTCTCTGATCGTCAATCTTGTCACTAAAGCTCCCTGTCTGGACCTGACTTCGCGCGCGCAGCTCTATTCTGTCGCCAACTTTTTTGATGTCACGTGCACTCGATCATAAAGACGGGAAGACTGAGGCAGGTACAAGTGGGGCCGGAAATTGACAGGGGGGGGTTCCTGCCGACAGCGGCGCGGCGGCGTATTCGCAAGAGCCGTGCCCCTCCAAAGCCTCCATTTCCCGCTGTACGAATCCCGAATTCGAGGGCAATGGCACCTCAAACACGCCTCTCTATTGCTCAGTTCCTGCCTTACCCAATATTAGCCTCTCAAGCTAGATCATTGGAAGGAAAGTGCTGTTCGCTTGTAGGTAGCTACTCTCTCAACAAAATTGCCGCCGGTTTCCGCTCCACTGTCCATCTCGTCGCCCCCTTGTTGATTTATCAATCTATAAACTAAGCTCTCCGCCGACGATCTCCTGATTTTTTGTCATCTTCCATCATAATACATCAATTCTTCCAAAATGGCCAACCTTCCTCCTGTCTATATCGTCTCTACGGCTCGTACGCCTATCGGCTCTTTCCTCGGGTTAGTACGATCCTTTGCTACATCATTGTTGTGTAGTGGCTAATATCAATATAGCTCTTTGTCGAGCCAGACCGCCGTTCAACTGGGAGCTGTCGCCATCAAGGGTAAGACTGAATCCCGCAACGACGAACAAAAAAAAACCCTTCCAAATACTAACGACTGTCTACAGGAGCTGTCGAGCGTGCCGGTATCAAGCCTGAGGATGTCGACGAGGTCTTTTTTGGCAATGTCCTCTCCGCTGGGTAGGTCTTTTGTTTTCTCCACCCCGCCATCATGATCTCGAAAATTGAGATAACTACGACCTCGTTGCTAACATGATTTGCCTCCAGCGTTGGACAGGGCCCTGCCCGCCAATGTGCCCTCGGTGCAGGCCTTCCCCAGACTGTCATCGCCACGACTGTGAACAAGGTCTGCGCTTCCTCGCTCAAGGCCATTATTCTTGGTGCTCAAAACATTATGCTCGGCACCTCCGACATCGTCGTTGCTGGTGGAACCGAGTCCATGTCCAACACTCCTCACTACCTCCCCAACCTCCGAAACGGCGCCAAGTACGGCGATCAGACTCTCGTCGATGGTGTCCTCAAGGACGGTTTGACCGACTCTTTCAAGAAGGACCACATGGGTATCTCTGCTGAGCTTTGCGTTCAGGACCATGAGCTCACCCGCGAGGCTCAGGACGAGTACGCCATCAACTCATACAAGAAGGCCCAGGCTGCCACCGAGGCCGGTCTTTTCACTGAGATCGTCCCCGTTGAGGTCCCCGGTGGCCGTGGCAAGCCCGCTATCAAGGTTGAGCGCGACGACGAGGTCAAGAACCTGAACGTCGACAAGCTCAAGGCTGTGCGCCCTGCTTTCAAGCCCGATGGCACCGTCACTGCCCCTAACGCTGCTCCCATCAACGATGGCGCCGCCGCCGTTGTCCTCGTCTCTGAGGCCAAGCTCAAGGAGCTCAACCTTAAGCCTGTTGCCAAGATCCTTGGTTGGGGTGATGCTGAGCGTGAGCCTGAGCGTTTCACCATTGCTCCCGCTCTGGCCATTCCCAAGGCCATCAAGCACGCTGGTTTGACCGCCGACCAGGTCGAGTACTACGAGATCAACGAGGCCTTCTCCGCCGTTGCTCTCGCTAACATGAAGATCCTTGGTCTTAACCCTGACCAGGTTAACGTCTACGGTGGTTCCGTTGCCATCGGTCACCCTCTTGGATGCTCTGGTGCCCGTATTGTCACCACCCTTGCCTCCGTCCTCAAGGAGAAGAAGGCCAAGATTGGTGCCGTTGGTATCTGCAACGGTGGTGGTGGTGCTTCTGCTATGGTTATCGAAAACCTGCAATAAAAGGGGCGACTGGGATAATTGACGATTTAGGTGACACATTAAACAGGCATGTGGTGCGATGGAACGAAAAGTTTTGTCTTGCTGTATCTGATGCATTTTGATATGGCCTACGATATCTGACTGCTCCACGGTATACCCTTACATAGCCATTTAGGAAGAGATATAAATACCATTTGTAATTCACAGGAGACCATCTCAAGACTTGACTTTTCATATGATGACATTAACTGCACAACTTTGATGCTGATATCAATCATGACGTGCTTGGTTATATAGTTTCTAGAGTACAGGCCAAAGGAGCTCTAAAACTCCTCAAAACATCATATCAACCTTCGCTATAATAGGAAGAATGACGTGCGGGCAAGCCTTATGGTTGCGAATTTCCTGTCGCCTTTTGAATCTCAAAGACTAAAAACAAAAATAATAGAGGAAAGGATAAAAAAACAAAAACAACCAAACCGCTGATGAGTTCCATACAAGCACACCATCCCCATTTATTTCCTTTAAAATTTATCCGCCTCCCTCCTTGCGCGACTCGTCGCTCCCAGATCGTGCCCTTGTAATGCGCGGACTATATCTCGTCTTTTTGTTTGACGGAGCAGAAACGGGCGAGTCCGCAGGCCTCTTTCGTGACCCCTTACCGTTTGGCTTCGAGACGGTCGCTGCAGGCTTTGTAGGCGCAGCTTCTTTGCTACGCTTTCGTCCCTGCTCCTGCTGCTGGCGAGAGTTAGAGGGCTAATCCATCTCCACGTCTTCAGCAGCGCTGGGCGGAACGACACCGTCGTCCATCCACTTGCGGAAGTTCTTATTTTGCTCTTGAACCTCCTCTGGACTAAGGTCTTTCGTCCATGCAGGATTGTGCACCCACTTCTCGAGGAGCTTGTTCTCTCGATGGGCGCTAAGGGCGCGGATGAACTTGTCGCGACGTTCACGCTGTTCTGCCGACTTGGGACCTTGGTCATATACGACGTATTCAGAAGTCCCCGGAGCCCAGATCATCTTTGAACTCTTAAGACAAATACTAATGGTCAGGTTCTCCTTATACGAGACGGCCTTAGGAATAGAATCCTCGTCTGCATCGGCGTCGGGTGAGGGAAGGTTACGAGAGAGCACGACCTTCTGGAGCTTCGATCTAGGTACTCCCTCGGTGGGCTCAACGCGAATAAAGGATGAGATATAATACTGCCAGCGCTCACGGAGTTGCATCTCGTCCATGTAGAAGGTTGTTTCTTCGCGTTGAAGCCATCGCACGGTCGCCTCAGACTTGGAGGGGAACTGTGATGTTGTTAGAGGTCTGACAATTAGAAAATGGCATGGTGACTTGAACTTACCCAGCATATCACGAAAATATCACCATCCTTAACACACTTTTCAGCGAACTTTCGGGCGCTAATCTCTGTCTGGTAACTTGTTTCCTCTCGCTCACGGTTGGCCTGGTACTGGGCAATGAGGTCAGGAGTCTTCTCCTTTACGTCTGTGCTACTGCAGGTAAGGGCCAGACGGCAGAGGGTCTTGAGCAGGTCCTGGATTGTGTACACCTTCCATCCAGTCTTGAGGTAATAGTGTCGCATCACATCCTGGTATCGACTCTCGTCAACGTCGCCAGAAATATACTCCTCAATGAGCTCAAGGGTCTTCGGCCAGTAACTGTCTGGGTCATCGTTGGTGTCAAAGAACTTCATGTGGTTCTCAGTAAACCCAATATCCCGAGCAGGCTTCGGTTTATTGAGGCGCTCGACCTCCTTAGCCACAACCTCCTTTGCTTCTTTGAGATCTTGAAGACGTCGATATAGAGTTTGGAAGATGCTGAAGAAGACAAACAGGGTCTGGTTGCAGAAGAAGTTGTACCACGGTCGTGTGAAGAATCCATCGGCCTTCAACTCGCCTTCAGTGTTCAGGAGCTCTTCGCTCTGACCAACTACAACGGGTTTGGGGATATTGGGTATCCAGCGTTCGTTGGAAACGTCAGTGTTGGCAACGTCATCGGAAGCATCGGGCATCTCCTCTTCATTCGCCGAAGTGACATCAGGTGTTGTCTCTTTGCTCCCAGAGGCGCTGTCTTCCTTATGTCCGCGGGGTTTGCTACCGTTACGGCCAGGATCAAGAACTCCTCTAAGTAGATCTCCTTTTCGACCGTTACGTCGGCTGCGGCCATTGGTCAGCTCTGCAGGCGTGTGATCCTCCACTTCGTCCTCGCCAGAATCGGGCTGCATCTTGGGAAGCTTATCCTGGATGCTCTCCTCAGGAATATCGAAGAAGGCAGGGATGAAAGACTCAAAGAATTCCAGAATGCGTTCCTTTTCCTGGCTGCTGTGCTGGCCATTATGTAAACTGTACAGCATCATGAGGCGCAGAAGATCAACGATTGTATCCTTGTCGCTAAAGTCCCAGCTGAACTGATGTCGAGGGACATCACCCTTCAACGATCGCTCACGACGCTGTTCCTCATGTTTTGTCTTGATGACATCGACCAAGTGCTTTGCAGTTAAGTGCCTCTTGTCGTTTTGCTTGACAAGAATGCCCATGTGGTCCAGACTCTTGAGATGCATGTTCTCAGTCTGGGCATGCCACACCTTCTCCCATTCTCGCTGGGAGAACCGCCACTCCTCATCCTTCTGCTTCATGCGAGCCAATAGGACAGGCACAACGTCGAAGGGATGGGTGAACATGTCATTAACAACATCGATACCGCGATCACCATAAATCTTCTTGCAGATTCGCTTGAAGATAGACGTGCTTTGTCCAGCGAGTGCAACAGGCATCTGGAATGTTTCCCTCTCAGCAGCAGACATGGCGAGCATATTTTGTGCAATAGGCTCCAGGAGTTGGATGCACTTGATGTTAGCTTCAATATTGAAGTCATAATCGTGGCGCTCTTCCTCGATACGATGCAGGCCTTCCTCGAACTGGTTCTTTCTATGGGCAACGAATCCGCTGTCCTCCGACGCCCACGTAGGGTGTGAAGCCCATTCATCATTGAGAACAGAGTTGCAGAGCTCGTCTCGGCCGCTGCAGGGTTTGAGGCGCTCTCGCTTGGGAAGTAATCGATAACTAGGTCCATACCCACGGCAGTTGCTGAGAGATACCTTCTCTGTCGGGGGCGCAGGACGATTGTCGATGATGACATCTTGAGTATCGACGCCAACAAAGGTCTTCCAGAAGTTCAGCAAGTCAGGATTTGCGCCGATGAACAACGCACCCTTGTGAAATAATGTGTTTCGGTCGATGATGTTCTGACTGAAGAGATTGCAAAGTTTCAAGAACTCGTTCATAGTAGATCGGTTACTGAGGAACTTCTTAACGCGTTCAAAGAAGGCAATCTCCTCTTGAGTAGATGTCGAGGAGGGTTTAGCAGGGTAGGGCTCTGGCATAACCGGCGTAAGAGTTGGCTCAACTGCTGAGTTGTCACCTCCTGGTCTGGAATGGTTGAGTTTGGGCCTCTTGTGACCATTGGCAATAGGAGGAAGATTCCGTGTAATTAAGGTAGCGTCTGCAAGAACGGTTGCAGGCTGAGCAGCTTGCTTGTCGGCTCGGGGTCGCTTCTTGTTGTCTTTAGTAGCGCTAGCAGGCGGCGCAAAGCTACCAAGAGGAGGCATCTTTTGTCCATCTCTCATAGCAGGCTGCGGTGTCTGATTGGGTCCAGATGGGGGCCCATCGTCCATACGGCTGGGAGTCTGCTTTGCCTGTCCAGCTGATTCTGGCAGAAATTGTTTGAAATCCTCGAGTAGGTCAGGAGCCGAGTTGAACAGGGTGGTAACCTGCGCATATACATCCTGGATAGGCTTTTGTTCGCGCTGGTAGGTTTGAAGAATTTCAAGGAATTGTTTGTAGATCTCAGGCTTGTCCTGGAACCGGTTCTTTGCCATGATTAGTACATCTGACGCTTTAAGAGGTTGGGACATGAGCAATGGTTTTTACCTTGATCTTATTCACATAGCTGATAGCATGGTTGAATTCAACTGGCCCCCGTCGTTCCATATTTGCCTGATTCGCTGCATTGCCGTTTACTCCAGCTTGTCCAGAAGGAGTGGGTGTCAAGGCCTGGCGCGCATTTGGCCCCTCCCCAGGACCTGTGCTGCCCTGGGGCAGAGCACGTCGCTGCCCTGAGTTGTTGCTCTCGTTGAAAGCAGCATTGTGGGCTGCAGCTTGAACAAATAGGCTTGCACCATTCTGAACAGGCGTACTGAACTGTGCCTCCGGGCTCTCGATGCTATGCTGCGGTCTCTGTTGCTGCCATTGGCTACCTCGTTCGGGGAACAAGGGCTGACTAGCTGTGGCAGGACCGTGGCCGTCGCCCTGGTTTCCACGTCCTGTGATAGATTGAACCGTGGTACCCATAGGTGTGGTGACTCGTATTGTATTCGGATCGTTACCGGCGCCGCACTCGATACGGTAACCGGGGGGTAAGAAGGTGTTGAACCCTTGAATCAGGTTTGGATGCCCAGCGAAGAGCTCAGATACTCGGTTGATAACCCCTGGTGTGTCAATACTGTCCTTGCGTTAGCTGTGGTCACGACAAAAGTGGCGGCTCAATCAGTAACATACGCCTGGCTTTTGAAGTCTTTCATGATATCCAAGAATCGGTTATAGACGTCCGGTTGGTCATGGAACTGGACTTTGACCTGGTCAAGGTAGGTGAGGGCATCCTGGAAAGAAGAGCAGTCAGCAATCATGTACGCAGCGATACCAGTAGAACATATGCTATACAATAAGAGTAAAATAGAACAAAGGTACGCCGGATTCTTGTCCATGCAGAAGCGCCATGCCTTCTCCTTCATGGTTGAAGATACCAACAAGATCGCCTGGGTTCGCCGGGAGACTTGCCAGGAGAGCATGAGGCTCCATGTTGGAGAATATCTGCGAGAACAAGAAAACAGGCACTAGGCAAGCAAAATATGACGAGTTGTAAATGTTTCACACGAAAGCCGTCAGGGAATTTGGAGAAATAAGAAGAGGGGTAGATGAAGTTGGGTTGGATAGAAAGGTAAGGCAAAGGTTGGTGGGTGGTTTAACAGCGGCCCGCGCTGTCGCATCACCAGCTCGCAAACGCAAACTTAGCGGGTGGCTGCGCATGGAAGGTTGTTGGTACCCCTCCAATGACAACATCCCGTCGCAAAAGAAACTGTATTGCAGTGAAACTTACATTCAGAATGGGCTGCTGCCCCTGGGTAATTCCCCCAGGAAGCTGATGGGCTGCCGATGCAGCAGCTGGGTTGAACGGCGCGCCCTGCTGGCCCCCACGCTGGCCTTCCGGAGGCTGTTGCTGCAAAGGACCGCCAAACACAGCCGCAACACTGTTGGCAGCAGCTTGTGTCGATGTCGGCGGTCCACCGTGCGGCATCGGCGCGAACATTTGTGGTTGTGTATTGCTATTATTTGGTCCACCGTGTTGGACCGGTCGGTTGTGCTCGCTCTGGAGTGGCCCTCCGAAGGCGGCCAGGGGAGGACCTGGTGGATTACCGAGGGGAATTTGAGGATTTCCGTTGTGATTCGCAAGAAGTCCACCGGGACTATGAATTGCGCCAGAGATCCGCGACGCGACCGGCTGGTGAATGGGAATGGAGCCGGCGCTGCTGTGGTGAGGTGTAGATTGGTACCGGTCGTTGGACTCTCGATCTCGATCGCGCTCTCTATCGCGCTGTTCACGTTCTCTCTCTTGGTCCCGACGGGCCATCTCCTCACGTTGCTGTAAAGCTCGGTGTCGTTCTTCCATCTCGCGGTCTCGATCGTATACTACAGGGCCAAGGTTCTGGCTGTTCATTCTGTTCTGTACAAGCCCTCGTTAGTGGGTTGTTTCATTTGGAACGGTATTGTCCCGATATGTCAAATTCATGATCCTCGAAGATGCACAATCAGGCACGTTCGTAGGCTGGAAACCTAACGGTTGTCAAGCGCGTTGGCGGACTGCGCCCCCAAGAGATCAGGAGAACGGGTGAATGGCAGAAGCAATTCGCGACATCATCGACAAGGAAAAGACTTACACCAGGTGAATAAATGCCGGCGCCAGTAGAACTCTACATGGAGACGAGTTCGCGCAAAACGTATAGTGAAAACGGTAAGAACCCAAAGGCTAAAATGTGTGTTGGCGAGGGGTGATTCGTCGTGGATGTAAAACCCAGCTGCATACAAAGTTGCGAGCTCGCGGCTAGGGTGACGCCGATTCTCTACTGGAAGAATCACGTGGTGATAGGCATTGTGGGGTTGTTGGTGAGCTTTAATTCGTGCGCTCGGCCATATCTTATCTCTGTTAAATGAGCCACGGCTCAGCCTTGTTGTCTGATGATGAAACTTTTGTGTAGCATGACCAGGAGCCCCACCAATCATTATTTCTTATTGTTCTCCTCTTTGCACTTCTGGCGTCAATTCTAAGTGGTTGTAATAGATACCATTTAGAAAGTCAATGCTGCTATTGTGTAACTGGTTTATTTTTTTATTTTTTTTCTTATGGCGACGAGGCTGAAACTCCCATGTGGAGACACGAGCAACTGTTGTAAATACAGGTTGGTTTATAGGGCAATCAGTTCTCCGATGCCGGATATGGAAAGGCAAATGATGCAGTGTTTCATGAAATTGATTGGCAAGACTCCTATGCTCAAAGCAAGCTGATACTTGGTATGCTCCTGGCGCCATGAAATTCCACAGGATCCTTTTGGTACGCCTCTGTATGTTCCCATGCGTGATAGCTCGTATCCCAAATCCCGAATCCCGAGAGTTAAAAAAGACATGATAAATGCGAGCCAAGTCTGAAAGTACCCATCCCATCCATAATCCCATGTCTGCCCTGCTATCAAATGAATCCCAAAACAACCAGCATACGTAGCCCGATTTCTTCTTTCACTTTCACTGGATGCTGTCAACAACGAAACATCAAACGCTTTTGAGGATGTTCTCTCCTGCGAGAGAGGCATTGAACGTGTCGTTGAAGGTTGAAGCAGGGGTTTCGACTATCAATGGAAAGCCGAAAGTATCTTTGTACGAATCTGCTTTTGATACAACCATACCCATCAACTCGCCTGATGCAATTAGCGGAAGTCTTTTGAAAAGTACAGAAACTTACCAAACCCGACGAGCCATATGTTTCTCACAAGGGAAGGTTGGAGACCATAGGATCCCATTGCAAGTGACAAAAAAGGGCAAATAATGTACGGCCAGACTCCTGAAAGCCCGAAACTGCTCAATACAGAGCTTTGCAATCCACTGGCAGATGCAGCAGTTGCGTCAAGTATGTCCAGGACCTGGCCGGTCTTTCGAAAGGCCTTGTCGAGGCGGGATTCATGGTTATCATACTTGACCAGCAAGTCTTCGGCAAGTTCTTCTAGTTTCCCCATACCCTTCAGCTGGTCAACAGAATACTCAAGGATGGGGAGCTGGTACTTACTTTTTCGATTTTGACCTGCTTCTCCAGGATACCTGCACTCCGAGATTCTGTCATTTCCTTAAATGGTCAACCTTGACTTCCGAGTGATTCATCAGCAGACTCACCACTTGATTTTGAAGAGAAACAGACGACGAAACTGCCGCACCCAGCACTGCCATAAGTATATCGACCTCGCTGTTTAACTGCTTTGTGCTTGTTTGGAGAGCAACCTCTTGTGATGAGACGATGTCTGCAGTCTTCTCTTGAACTGAGCGAGTAAGAAGTTCTAAAAGATCGTGGAGCACTTTCGTTTCCTTGAGACCACTTTCCACGACATCGCGCGAGTCCTATCTATGTCAGTAGTGTGCCATAGGAAGAAATAATGGCCATGTACCTGGGCAGCGCGGCCCAAATCATCTCGCAGAATTTGACTAGCTCTTTCCATCTCTGTCCGGAGATGTCGAACATGAGGCCCCATGTCTTCAACAGACTGAGTTGCGGCAGTATAAGCTTGATTGAGTGAATGGAATCGTTCCTCCATGTCTGCCTCAATATCACGGGTGAGTTTCTCTAGAATTTTAGTGATTCTCTGATAAAGGAGGATGTTCTCATCTTTTATAAACGATCAGTATGGCATCTCTTTGCTTTGGTGCTGGCTAACCTTTCTGGTGATCTGCCCTTGCGGCATCGCAGAACCTCAACGCTTTGTGACGATAGCTCACCCATGTATTCCAAGCTGAATCTGACTGAGCAAGGCCCTCGAGACATTCATCAATCTCAACGGTCGAAACATGGAGTTGTGGGGTAGGTGAGGCAGGAAGGGTAGCCAGGGTTGCCTCTCGAAACTTGGAGCAAGATACAGGAATTCTGAAGCTGCCGCGCTCCAAGTCGCAAATAGCAAGACTTGCTGCATACGAATCCACAAAGTCGCGAGCGGCTCTCCCGCTATCAATATGGACCTTGGCGTCGTCTTGGCCATCCAGGAGGTGGCAGTTGTTGACTAGCAGACGTGCAGCGATACGATGACAGAGAGGTTCAGACTCCAGGTCTTGAAGCTCTTGAAGTGCGGTAGTGTAAACGTTGGATAACCTCTTCTCTGATTGCTTGTTGAGCAGGGCGGTGTTATCGCTACTGTGTTGTGGGCGCTGGAGTGTAACCTGATGACCTACTATGGTGATGTTAGCATCAAAGCGCCAGTGCCATCACTCAAACGTACCATCCACAGGTCGCGGCCTCCATGAGAAGCAGTGCGCCTCTGTCGCGAAGACCGTAAGAAAGGTGACTCCCAAAAGGAAGAAGAACATCGCCTTAGACGACATGTTCATAGCCAGTCAGAAGCATAAGAGACATAGGAGTAGTAGAAGGTAAGGTAGTGAGTTGGTCGGCAATAGGCTCAAGGCGTTGTGGAGCGAAGAGGAAAGAGAAGACGAATTTGAGGAAGTGCAGGAATTAAATAAAGAGCTAGTGGCAGAGAGTGGTCCGAATTTCGAAGTGAGGTTGGAAACTGGTTCGGGTGTGCTCCTACTTCGAACGAACCGTTGCCTCGCTCTCGAAAAGAGCATCTGCACTTTCCCACAGCTGCACACTTTTTCGCAAGGCCAAACGGCAGGTAAGGAAATACCTTATGTCAGCCTCGTACGCCTTCCGTCAAGAGCTAACAATGGGCAAGTCAAGTGGAAATCGTTGACTCCACATGCTGCTTGTTTTCGAGATCTGAACAATGATGTTGAACCATCCAATGCAACTGGACCTTGAATGCCTTTTCTTCATCGTGAACACAGACTGATCAAGACACAGAACAATAAGATAATCTGGTATCTCTGTCTTATGTCGTATTTATTCCCAGTTATATTCGATTTGTTCGATAGTTGTTGAGGTACTGTTCCTGGTCCTACCTCTACACATATTGGATATATTGGTTGATCACTCAATGCGATTTGGTGATTTCACGTTCGTCGCATACATGTACAACGTCAAACCCAAACGCATCACAACTTGACATTGAGTGCATTTCGGCCGTTGAAGCTGGAATCTGTATCAATTCTTGGTCCAGGGGGTCTATACACCACACTTTGTTCCTTGCTACTAATGTTCAGCTTGATTAGCTACATGTCTAACTCAAAGCTCAGCATCGGAACAGAAACATGATATTTAGCAGGGAGATTTAACTTCCGAGGCTTCTCATTATGCGCCATCAGACTAGGCCCCTGATCTTATTGTGTTATTCGGTCAAGGGCGATATATATCTTTTTCATGTTGAAACTGAACAAATAAAAGGATCCAAACAAAGGGCCCTACACATTCATACATGGGAAAGGACGGCTACTTTGATCGCAGTAGTATAATGCGCCAGGTCGCGGGCGATCGGTCAGGAAAATCACCTTATTTTGTCATCGGAGAAGCATTCGAGTTCAATAGACTATGTTGATCCCATGATGATTGAGTCAACCCAGAAGGGGTAAATAACCTCGAGCCTTTGGCCGATTGGCTGAAGATTCCCACAAAAGATCCGAGAGTTAATTCCGTTGAATCAACAACTCCAACGGTAAGGCCAAGGGCGATCGTATGGTTTTCTTCCGCGGTGGCCCCCACCGAGCAAGGGAGTCCAGGCCTTGAAGTGACGACATTCACAGAGCCGCCCTTTGGAGGGAGGGCGCTTCTTTGGTGTTCTTCTGGAGGGTAAAAAAACACACAATGGAGCAGTAATCGAATCACAATACTAAAATTTCTGTACGCTAGGTCACCTACTATTTAGCCCAATCAATGAGGAAAGGGGCCCTAAATTAAAGCAACCGGTGCGCCTGGAGCTTGGTTTGAACGTCATTCTGCGTGCCAGCCAAGGCACATCGCGATCGCGATCAGTTCTGTGAAATGCTTCAATTCGCTTCCCACAAAGGCCAATCCGAACCGCAAACCCACCAGCAAACCCTTGCGCTTATCATTGAAAGCTGCATCAGATCTGGATACACACAGGCTGCATGCGCCTACGGGCAGGGCGCTGCAGTTACTCGTCTTCTTAGTTATTGGTGCTCCTGTTTGACGATCGCCGATTTGTTCGCACTTTCTTACCCCCGGCGACCGTTGGCCGCTTTTAACGTCCCGCTCTCGAGGGAACTTCAGAACGAGAAGGCTTCAACTTCACGTCGACTCGATATCGCCCTCTCGTTTTCACCCAGCCGGTCGTGTGTGTGCTGTTATTAGACAGCCCCCGAGTGCCGTGCGAGGACTCCTGCGACCGAGCAGTTTAGAATATCGGACGAATGGATTTGAATCAGGAAGATTATACGAATACGTTGAATGCAGAAGCAAGGTATCGGCCATTTGCGCATTGAAGAGCCTCGGACGCGTTGCTCATGTAAAATAATAGCACTCACCAAGTCGCAGGATATTGTGCAAAACACCTGAATGAATACAGGCCCTAGCCAGGGCGTTATATTACACAGACGCACGCAGTGGGACTAGACCAGGCAACATGTGTATGCAGGTGGATCGGCAGTTTGCTTGTGGGCATATTGGGTTTCTGAATATTCGCTGGTGTCAGAGAGTATTTAATGGATGCAAAGGACCTTCGCATATTCACGACATTGTTTACGACCAAGAAATATGTCCGGACTGTATACGAAAGGAAAATCTCCCAAAACCATGGGAACCAAAATAACGATATTTGACTTGATGGGAAATGGTGCATTGACAGGGGGTACTTAGGTTGAGGCATGACTATGGAGAGTATAGAGGAAGAGGGTAGATAAGCCATTGGGTTTGTTCACAATGCTTTGAAAGATACCAGAATGTGACCTACAGTCTTGAGGTTGAACACGACAGTAGTCAGTCAACAATTTGATTCGTGGTATTTCTTATCCTGCTATCATGGTGTGATAGTATTTGGATCCTCAAAACCTGCAAATGTGTGCTTGTCGTGCTCCTCATATAATTATACTTCGACGAGTCTGGTACGTTAAAACAAATACTCCTTTTCCATTCACGGAACAGAACTCTGGTAGGAACATTGTGTTTCATTTTTTAGTCAAGCTACACATCTTGGATATAGCAGCATCATACATCTGTGAAGTACAAGGACATACTGACCACGGGAGCTTCAAACATCTCATCTACAAGCCGACTTTCTGGATTTGAGGTAAGACCATATGGTCGGCTCAGTGTTTTGACAAAAATAGACATCTATCAAAGACTTCAAAAAGAAAAACCCCATCTCCAGGGTCGTAGCTAGGAGCATTGGCCACTAATTGGATACCCTAAACCTAAAATCCGGCCAGGTACGGATGTCAAAAGCCGCCAGTTCGAAAGCGGCCAGGCCATTAGGTTTGGAATGACGGCATTGACAGCAGCACAGATACAGTTCATCGAACGGGTATCACTTAGTTTTGATCGTGCCTACAAGCTCATGTAGGCTTGTCCTTTGCGATGTTCATCATTTTCATGGATATCCTCGAAAAGGAAACTTGTGAGAGCAACACAGAGGTTTCCCATGAATGAGACAGACAAGGATCATAAGATGCCCCCACCCACCAGTAAGCCTCCTGAGCTTTATGAGTGGTCTGGATGGAGAGCTAAAGCTTGCCAGCTGAGCCTAGAAGCCATGGCTTGTCACTAGCACGAGGCTGAAGAACTCGAGGGAGAAACCGTTGCCAAGACCCCCAGCTCTCCGTAAGCCGCTTTTTAGTGGGTTATTGACTGTTAGTGAACGAGAGTGACAGCTGAGCAGCGGGAATATTGGGTTTCTCGACAGAGACAGTATTGTCTGCCACGTGGTCCATGAATCAGATTGCAGGTTGAAGCAGACAGATATAGGTCCGTTTTGGACCTAAAACAAACCGCTAACGAATAGAAATAAACTTTGAAGCTTTTAACATTCTTGGAGTCTCAAACAAGAGCGGATGACAGCCGGCAATAATACCCGGCAGCCACCTCAATGGCAGCAGTGACATCGGCTCAGCACGAGACAGCCAATGGATGAGACGCTTGGCCATCGTACAATTCCCCTCCTCAGCCTTGCTCATCATACGATGTCGTCCAATTTTTGCTACGCCAGCGGTCCAGGACTCCCGGGGGTCTTCAAGGGCCCCTGGAGTTGGAACCGCACAAGTTGGACCTTTTCGAGGCAAAAGTCACGCCATTACGGGCAACAAACATCACGACGTCGACCGGCAGTGGGAGAGAAATCTGCTCTTGCTCTTACGCACCCCCGTCCCGCCGACTCGCTTGCAGAAGAGAGAGGGTAAGAGAAAAGGAAAATAGTTGAGAAGGAGATCCAATGCTTGGAGAAGATCACCAGTCATAGTATGGGCTTTGTGAGAAAACCCCATCCCCCAACGTTGTCGTCCAGTACCAGTGACCCGATCGCAAGTCGAGTCAATCAGACCCCTAAAAAGAACCCAATCTTTTGACTGCGGCGAATACGACAACTCACAAGACCCCAATCCGGCCTTTTTTTTCCCTCTTGATTATCCGTCCGACCTATCCTATCCTATCCTATCCAGCCAGTCCAAGACAAGTCCAGTCTCCTCCCCAAGCAAGTCTCAGGATTGACTCCCAGTCCTGTCCTGTTCCCCGTCTAACTTGGGCCTGGGCTTTCCCATCCCAACCAACGAATTGGGAGCCGCATGTGTCCGCTCATCCTATCGACTGATACTCTGCTTCTCCGTAAAACCCTTCACTCCCTCGACCAACATCTGACGACCGCATTTTTGTTGTTTTCTTGCGCCCGATCTCATTTTGCGATAACTGAGCGGTTAATTCAATTTACTCAGAGCCCGCCTTCACATACGTTGCTGCACTGTGGCTAGAAGCCATACCCGCCCATAAGCACATACCTTAAACCGCAAGCTTCCGCCACGCTCTAGTCAAAGCTCAACCTCATCAAATTTACAGCAAACCGACAACGAATCAATCTGCTCTTTGGGCCGTACGCCTTGGTTGTCGCTTTCGCTATCGACCCATCTTACAGTGCTGTCACATATCGCATTTCACCTTTCCGCAGCTCTTCAACCCCATCACCCGCATTCTTATTCCTTCGAGCACCTGGATCTGGCCTCAATCTCAACAACACCCCACCTAGCCATCTTCACCGAGCTCATCTTATCCTGACTTCGCTGAATCTCAATCGATACACTTCAACTTATTTCCGTGCTGTCTCATCCCTTTCGCGAGGCTGTCATCATCAGCATCATCAATTCTTACCCTCCATCACGGCTGGACCCACTGTCATATGCTTTGGCAGATCGACCCCTCAATTCCATTGCGACAGCTTTGTGATTGTCATACTTTATCGAGTGGCCTATTTGCTGTTCTAACCGCTGTTGAACCTAATTACACCCTTTTTGCAATCGAAGTAGCCATCACCAATTGAGCTGGCTCAGACCCTGTACGGGTTGCCCACACGAGACCTCCCTTCCCGGACGACGAACACGGCCTCGCAGGCCGGGATGCCGTGTTAGCAATGGATCCTAATCTTCTTAACTTTTTCGCGGTGCCTAACAACCAGACGCTGAATCACGTGGATCAGAACAATGACACCACTCAACAGCAACATGAACCTTCGCCATGGAGACCGACAGGCTTAGAGAGTGACATGGGAGCATCTGGCAACCAGGGGGGACCATCCTACGATTACCAGTCAACTGCAGCCTCTGATATGACATTCACCCAGGCTCCGATGCCTTCACCATATACCAGCTCAAATAAGACCATACTACCTACTAGAGGACCCCCACGGGGCCATCAACAACGGAAGCGAGATGCCCATGAAAAGAAGCGTACAAAGGTTGATACAGATTCTGCGCTGGAATCTTTGGACTACTGGATCCGTTTTGACGACGAGGAAAATGAAAGGACAGGAAGTTATGAGATTGACTTTTCGAAGCGTTTCGATCCCATGACCAATAACACTAACACTCATTATCGGTATGTTTAAGCCATGTATCCAAAATCAGAAAACTGATCAACGACAAAGACCAGGTTATGGAGGAAGCTCAACGACACCTGGACTTGGCACTGGCATATATGCAACTGCTCCTCCATTTCAGGGTGCCGAATACTTTGACGACAATGCTTTAGACAATGCTCTATCTGATGACGAAGAAGAAGGACTCGACTCGATGAGTCTGGAGGAACATCTGTCAAAAATCGAGACTATGCCGCCTCCAGAGGTACCTCCTCGAGAAGGCCTGTACTCGACACCGCTCAGTTGGGAAAAGCCAGAGCCGGGTCTACGCATGGAACCAGACTTTGGGTTAGGCAATACTGCAGCAGCCATGAACGCGGGGTTCGGGCAGACTATGTCGGGTATGGGTAATAATCAGGTTTTGAGCAACGATGAGCAGAGAAGACTTCTTGCTATCGCGATGAATACTGGTCGGACACCAGCCAGCTTCATGCCCCCGAGTGGATTTGGTTTAGGATTTGGAGCTGGTCTCGGGACAGGGCTCCCACCCGACTTTAATAGCAGCATCGACTCTCTGTTGGGAACACCAACAGGGGACCGCAGCCAAAAACAAACGCCTACGCCAGCTAATAGCTCGAAGGCTCCATCGAGGAACCAAGACGTCAAGACGGAGGCATCGAGCGAGACAGGTTTGAGTTCTGCTAGACCAGGACTTTCGCGCACCAACACCGCTACATCCGATATGAAGGGCAAAGATAAACTTAAACCAGGGGATCGAACAGCCCACAATGATATTGAGCGAAAGTATCGAACAAATCTCAAGGACAAGATCGCCGAGCTTCGCGATGCTGTACCTGCCCTCCATTCGATACCAGAAGACGGAACAGAAGAGGGTGAAAACTCACAACGAGCGCCCAAAGTGAGCAAGGTCAGTGGTGATTCCCGTCGAAACTCAATATGGACATGATGACTGACATGATACAGGGCACTGTTTTAACAAAGGCGACCGAATATATTCAGTACTTAGAAAGGCGCAATAGGTCCATCATGAAGGAACATCAAGAGTTAGCCAGACGTCTACAGGCATTCGAGCAGCTTCTCAGTGCCTCGGCTCGACAGCCATTCTTGATGCCGAACCACAGCCGGACACTCTTCGATCCAAGAGGTTTCTGCTAGAATAGACATGATTTTGTCCCAAGGACTCTTGGGATTGTATAAATATACCCCAGAGATGAATCGCGCAGCATACACTGCTCATCCTAATTATGCATCCTTCATTGGCCAGTCTCGATGCACAACTGAACGCGCTGTGCCTTGTTTGTCATATCATACCGGACCCGGTTTGGGATTACTGCCATGATGACTAGGCGAGGCTGGGGTCTGTCTCCATAGCAGCTTGCAGAGCTCATTCCGTTACCGTGAGATATTACCCTGTACGGAGTATGTTGATGATTATTGTCACAACAAAGATCAGATCTCTACACGGAAATAGCTAAACAAAACCCAGATCTAATAAACAAAGATCAGGGGCGGGTTATGTACAATGTAAGTATGATTTCTTGCATGCATTTAATTTCACCTGCAGCGGTTGTGGCTTGACCCATTCATGATCCTAGTCATGAACCACGCGCGGTTTTCTTTTGTTTTCCAGACTGAGCTACAATAACATCATTTGTAGGCCTAGCAACAAAATTTCGAGTGGGTCGTAAAGAGTAACACAACGACCGTCATAGTCGTATTGATCCTATTTACTGTACATTTTATTTCAGACGTCTAGGTCCAGGTCTATATGAGTATGTCACAGGTAAAGTAAGTACATGTCATGATCGCAGCGCTTCGATATCGTCAATCTCTTTGACGGCCTCAGTGGACAGAATGTAGGGTGAGTCGTCGTCTACGCATACGCTGTCCTCGATTCGGACACCCATACCCCGGAAGGCGGCCGGCCATCGGTCATCATGGGGGACGTAAACACCCGGCTCTATGGTAACGCAGTGACCCTTGCGAAGAGTCTCGCGACGGCTGTAGCCAGGGCAGTCATGCACGTCAAGACCGATGTAGTGACCAACGTGGTGGGGAAACAGCTGGTCAATGTTGGCCGTGTTGACGTTGAACCCGATGCCGCGTAGTTGGTCAACAAGGCCCCGCGCGGTAACGTTGTGAATGTCCTCTAGTGAGAGCTTGGAGGATTCCCTGCAGAGGGACACACTGGATCGCTGCACGTTGAGGACGGCCTGGTATAGGTCGCGCTGAGCAGGGGTGAAGCGGCCTGAAGCTGGCCAAGTGCGGGATATGTCGGTGATGTAGGTGCCATACTCGCCGCCTGCGTCAATGAGAATAAATTCCTCCTCTTTGAACGTGCTGTTATTCACCGTGTAGTGAATGCAGTTTGCGCGCTCACCGCCAGCTACAACGGGGATATACGCCGGGCCTTCGCAGCCATTGACGGCGAATTGGTAGTCAAGGAACCAATGCAAGTCCTTCTCACGTTTCCATGGTCGGCGCATTGCATCTGTGATGACACGACCTGAAATTTGACCAGCAATACGCATATTAGCGACCTCGGCTTCACTCTTGATCACCCGAAGTTTGTTCATGACTGAGTAGAGTGGTGTTCGGGAGGGTCGAGATTCTCGCCCTGAGATAAGTCCCCAGAGCCAAGTAGCTGTGGAAGCAACACTGCCCTTCGAGGGTGGTGAATCTGCATATATGAGCTTAGCAGATTTGAGAATCTTGGGGAGCAATTGCTCTGCCTCATTTATCGTATATGCTTCATCAGCGTTGAAGATATCTCTTGCTGCATCCACACCATTGCGATAACCATTCCATTGCTCCTCACGAGCATTCTTGGGCTTCACAAACATACGGAATATGTAGTCGCCATACTCGGGTCCAGTCTTTTCAATCACCGCAATGGCGTTTTCTTCCATCCATCCTGTAAGGTATAGAAAGTTGGACTCTTGTCGATATTGGTGAAAGACAGCACCAGACTTGTACTGGAGAGATGCAGCATGCAGAACGGCAATACTGCCCTCTGTCATTGACTGTGCGAGGAGAGCTCGGCGATCAGCATATTCTTGCGCTGTGATCCCTTGTGTGATTTCGTTTGGTTTTAGGATATGAGGATGTGTTTCGTAGACTGGCTGTCCGAATCGGAGGTCGGCGGCGGAGACAACGGCGTACGCCCGGCGGCTGGCCGGTCGATCTAATGGTAGAGCTCGACATGTTGTCGTCCTTGTGGGAGCAGATATTGTTGATATGTTCCTCACTGACCGAGCTTGGAGGGGTAGACGCTGCTCAAAGCTCCGTAATGGAGCTCGAGGGAGCTTCATCTTGAGGATCAACGATGATCTGAGATTGAGTTTAAGCGGTTGAGCTTTGTTAGTGGCACTTGGAGCTCGCCCTTACATCAATTGAACCCCTCCGTACGGAGTACACGGCCAATTTGCGCCAGAGACCTCAAAGATCTCGGTGATGACGCCAGACCAAAATTATGACAAGGATGGGCCGAGGCTAACTTTAGTTGCGAGACAGCGGAAAAGTGTGAGGCTCAAGACGAGATTGGATAGGTGGATGTTTCAATGCGGGTGACGCACCAGGGTCGGTTAGAATGATGTCTTTTCTATGCATAGACTATGTAAGCTAATTATGCAATTACCTTTTCATTCCTCCTGTGCGTTTTGAGGTCAATTAATTGAAAAACAAACACAATTAAACGTTCATGTCTTGACTCTTTGTTATTGTTTCCTCTCATATCTCGCGTGAATTCTCCGTCTCCGGCACGAGGCTGAAATTTTGTTGTCTAGTCTTGTCTCTCCCAATTTCCCGTTTCTGGCTGTAGTGCCTCTGGTTGCTGGGTGGCTTTTAGGCGACTGGCCCGTGCGAAGAGGTGTTTTTCTCGCAGTGGACGTTCCAGCAGGCCACAGAAGGCCTTCACTGGAGGTACAGGGCCCCCGGCGGCCCCTCCCAGAAGGCCCTGCTAGTCGTTGGACTGGCCCAGGAGCGGTATAGTGCTGTTGTGCCAAGCGCGACTCTTTGCTTTGCTTTGCTTTGCTTTGGTCTCCATGCTCAGTCATCAAAATTCGATGGAGTCTGTCCCTCACTTGGCTCGTTTCCCTCCATCCAAAGCACCAGGCCTAGCAAAAGGTTCAGTACCTACCAAAACAACATAACGGCCGATTTGTTGCTCGCTCATCATTTGACTGTGCTTGTTGTTGACTTGTTTTTCCTTTTACATCTTTGCCATCTCCGCGAGCTTCGATGTGTCGTTAGCATCTATTACCTCTCTTTGTTGTCTCCCATTGTCTCTGTCTAGTCGCTTTGACGTGTCAGGCTCCGCGTCGCGTGCTGTCACAAGTCTCATCCTCCCAGCCCCTCCACTACCGTCCTCGCTACTACCACTACCCGTCCGTCTTGCCACCACGATCGACCACCACCAATAACAGCTCCAATCTCGTCACGTCATCCTTGACGTTGGTTCTCGACTTTTGTCGTTCTGCTTAAACGCCCTCTGCTCTGCTCTGGTCTCTCCTCCCCAGAGCAGTTCACGGGCTTTATATGGCAACGATATCTTTATCACCAACGCCTGGTCCCATATCGGCCATGTCTTCGAGACGGGGTCCGTTAACCAACAACCCCAATGTTGCCAATTCACCTCTGAGAGGTGCTTCCGCTCTGGCTGGTTATGCTAAGCAGAAGCGTTCATATGCTACCGTTCAGCGTGAAGAAACCTATGGCCAGCCGCCGCCTCTAAAGAAGCAGGTACTCGATAATGGCGTGCAGCGTCCGGTTCGATCACCAACCCGGTCCACCAGGACTCAGGTTCTGGTTCAACGCGGCGCTACGCGTCCTTCTACCAAGGAAAGAACTTCGAGGGCTGCTCCGACAAATGTCTCCCGTGACGCCGACACTGAGAAGGAAGCATGGAAGAAGCATCACCGTGCCAAGTTTCCTAAAATGGTCTTCTATTTCGAGAGTATACCCGATGATGTTCGTGCTAGACTAACAAAGAGGGTCAACTATCTTGGTGCTGTATGTTAATCTCGAAAGTTTTTGATGGGCCCCACTGACCTTGCTTCAGAGACAAGAACCTTTCTTCTCCATTGACGTTACCCACGTCGTCACCACTCGAACAATCCCACCTGAAAGACAAGAGGCGCATCAAGACCAGAACCAAGGACACCATGGCGAGCACAACGAGTCCGAAGAACAGCCTCAGACCATCAATCCATCGTTACTAAACCGTAATACCGAAGCTCGAAGAAAGCTACTGTCCGAGTTCCGCAATGCACCTTCAAGGTCGCAACAGCTTGATGATCCTTTAAAGCGAACTCGAGGATCAAAGAACAATGATGTGCTGTACAAAGCTCGTGAGATGGGCAAGAAGATTTGGACACTGGAGAAGTTCCAAAACATGCTTGCAGTCTTGCTTGAGGCAGAGACAAGCCACAGCACGTACGGTTCAAGATCAACAGCCACTCGCGGTAATTACGGTGCTTCAAGGGAGCCTAACCTGCTCCAGCTGCTGCACAATGAACGTCTAAACGGACCATCTGATCGTGATCCTTCTGCTGTTCATCGTGAATTATGCTATTTCAAGGGACCCCACATTTATGTATGGGATATGGACGAGAAGAACAAGCCCATCATGGTTCGAGAGTACCCCAAGGTTGCTAATAAGGCAGATGGTGAGTGGCCTCAGTTCCGAAGTGTTGGAAACGGTCGATGCCCGTTTGTGGAGGACCACGATGTGCCTGAAAAGGATCATCGAAGACAACGAGAGCAGGAAAAGGCACGCCTTGCCAAGCGTGAGGAAGCTGCCCCTGTTCTCAAGCCTCCTCAGGTCCCAATGCCTAAGCCGGTGACAGGAAAGCGAACCATTGCTGAGATGGAGGATGGTCAGAGCAGAGCTCGTGCTGCGACTCCTACTGATATCTTCAACCCCGCCAGGGCGACCATGTCGAAAGCAGTGGATGCTCGACCCCAGAACGCCTTCACAAGCCGTGCTGCGGCTGGCCGGCTTTTTGCTGGCGAGCCTGTGGCATCCGGAGTGCAGCCTTCTAACATTACCTCAGCCATTCGATCGCAGATGGTCTCTTCGACATCTGGTATCAATGGAGCGAAGGCTGGAACCAGTAAAGAGGTTCATGGCCTGCAGCGCAAGGTGTTGCAGAAGGCTGCACCTGCTTCCTTTGATGTGAGCTCGCGCCGTCTTGCTGAGGTTTCAATGGATGTTGCATCTAGCAGATCAACAACGATGGGCCGACACACTTCGCGACCTGCTGAGGTGCAAGAAGAGGATGCTCAAAAGACTGAGCGGAGGACACAGTCGCAACCTCTTAAGAGCAAGCGGGACCTCAAGCCTGGCTATTGCGAGAACTGTCAGGACAAGTTCCGCGATTTTGACGAGGTATGTGACGTCTTTTTGCAGAGTATGCTTGTAAAACTAACGTTTGTAGCACATTCTATCTCGCAAACACCGAAAATTTGCTGAAAACGACGAAAACTGGACTGAGCTTGATTCTCTCCTGTCACAAATCAAGAGGATGCCTAAGTACGCATCTGGTTCTGACGAGGACGAAGTCTGGTAACGACCATTCATAAAATAATACGACATAATCTTTTCAACATCGCATCATCATCATCATCTCAGGCCTTGTCATGGTCCGCAGCTCATGGACTATGTTACTGGCATCCCACGAAACAAACTCTTTATGAAGTCCATTTTGCGCATTTCGGTTCAGATTCCCACAGCACGCAGTGTACAAACATCAAAGATACCTCATGAGTTTGGTTAGCCTTGCGCTTAATGGCGGCATTACCGGACAGTCTTTCGGTTCAAGATGTCCGCGTCTTCTTTACTATCGCTTTCTCCTTTTACCTTATAACTGCATGCATGCGACGGCGCAGAGCGGCATGGTTTTTGGCACATTATCTCACGGTCTAGTCGGCCATTTCATTTGTTCTGATTGGACTGCATACATGGTAACTGACTTTTGGGGCGTTTCGTCGCGGTCCATTTCGAGAGGCATGGTCAGGGCAAATGGCTGAGATGGGTTTGGTGGAAGGGTTGTACAAAGGTGAACCAGGGCAAGGCATTTGGAGCGGAAGAATTATATCGCAAAAGCAATAGCGACTGCTTTACGACGATGACCAGAAAGGTCTGATGTAGATATGTGTTTAGGACATGTATATGTACCTACATGTTATGTAACATGAATACTTGAACAAAGTACGGTCTTCGTGGCATGATGCACAGTGAAGTTGAGCTCCTTAAGCATAAATGTGATTGAATCATTGGTTAGTTCTGTCATAGACAAGTGGCTTGCATGAGTTCAATCTCAAGTGAACCCCTTAACTACCTATGTGGCGTTTCCAGCCTGCAGTAGTTGATTGGCAGATGCACACTATGAAACTTTACGTATGTGTTTCTTTTGTCTCTCACCGATTTTCGGCTGAGACCACATTAAGTTTCCTCTTCTTTTTCAATTCTCATTGTTACGAGAGCAAATCCTTCTAGTGCAAGCCTACGAAGACCTCCATCACATGTTCGAATTGGACCTGCCAAGCTTGGACAAGTCTGAACTGTGTGATACTTGGGCTCAGTCACCTAAAATCTTTAACTCCAAGGCCGCAATCGGTGCATCTCAAGTGAGAGAAGAAATCAGAAAGAGGAATTGGAGGTGAGAAGTACAAGGCCATTGGACTTAACGGGTCTTTTGACTTAAACAGGTGCTGGACGTCGCCGCTTACTTGAGTGATTCACTGTCACTGACAACATCAGAGCTGGGAGAAAACTTGACTGGGAGGTGAAATATCTCGCCAGAAAAGCTTTGTGCGACCATTGAACCTTCACTCTTACTCTCTGCCAACACTCAAGCTTTATTTGCAGCAACTTCAGCATATCTCACGATGAACCTCAAAGCCTCGGCTCATGCCGAGTCAACACTGGATATCTGGAAAAGACTACGAGACTTGAAGAACGGCAAAGAGAAGATCATTCTCGATGGCAACAATCTCAATATTGCTTCTCTCGTCGCAGTCGCTCGTCATGGTATCAAGCCTGAGATCAGCAAAGACGAGGAGCTCGCTCGCCGCATCGCTCTAAGTGTTGACGCACTAGCCGAGTACTTGTCACACAAATACGTAGTATATGGTGTCAATACAGGTTTTGGAGGAAGTGCAGACGTTCGAACTGACGAATGGTTGGAGAACCAAATCGGCTCTCTTCAACATACACAGAGTGCCATCATCACTTCTACCGACAAAAGTCCTGGGAGCAACTCTGAGAGAGAGCCGTCTCACGTCATGCCCCCTGAATGGGTTCGAGGAGCTATAGTTACTCGGGCGAACCAGAATATGCGTGGTCAAAGTGCTGTTCGACTGGAAGTATTGGAGAGATTGATCCAACTGCTTCACAACGATATTACACCCATGGTTCCTATTCGAGGTACTATTTCGGCATCCGGGGATCTCATGCCTTTGTCTTACATCGCTGGAGCGGTTACTGGAAACCCTGATGTGTTCGTTCAAGTTGGTAAAGGGTCGTCGGCCAAGGTGATGCCTTCAGATGAAGCTCTACGGGCTAGCGGTCTCTCGCCAAGCGGTCTTGGGCCGAAAGAAGCTCTCGGTCTTATCAATGGAACTGCCCCATCTGTATCTGTTGCCAGTCTGGTACTCCATGACGCTCAACAGCTGGCTGTGCTTGCTCAGGTATTGACAGCATTTGCAGCTGAGGCCATGGGTGGCAATGTTGAGTGGACAACCCCTTTTATCCATGCTGTACGACCACACCCTGGTCAAATCGAAGCAGCTGCCAACATAAGAAGCTTTCTGAAAGGTTCGGAATTCGTCGTCGGATTAGACGAACGCAAGAGAACTGGTGATGGCCTTTGGCAAGATCGATATTCTACTCGCACAAGTCCTCAATGGATTGGTCCTTACCTGGAGGACTTACTTCTTGCCCAGCGACAGATCTCCGTGGAACTAAATTCGACATCCGACAACCCCTTAATTGACGCATCAGAGAAGGATGGAAAGGTGATTGGCGATGCATACTCAGGAGGGAACTTCCAGGCTGTTGTTGTAACTTCTGCCATGGATAAGACACGACTTGCTCTCCAGATGATTGGACGCATGCTCTTCTCTCAAGTCAGTGAGATGATCAACCCCTCGACCAACAATGGGCTTGAAGCCAATCTCAACATCAGCGACAAGGAGAATTTCACCATGAAGGGCATTGACGTAAACATGTCTGCATACATGTCTGAGTTAGCTGCCCTAGCTCACCCTGTCTCGTCTCATGTTATGTCGGCTGAAATGCATAACCAGGGCATCAATTCACTTGCTCTGCTTTCAGCTCGTCGAACCTTGGAGGCTGCCGACCTTGTCGCGCATATGTGTGCTTGCCACATCTACGTTTCGTGCCAAGCAGTCGAGCTTCGGGCGACACATCGACTTTTCCTGGACACGCTGCGTGAAAAAGTGCTATTGAGTAAGACTGACAACGGACCATTCCATGCGTTTGGCCTGGAGGACGCCGCTATCGAGAGAATCGGCGAGGCTGTTCTCGCTGTCGTCGAGCGGGAGTGGTTTGACCACAATATCGGTTGCTGGAAGGATCGCATTATACCCACCGTCGATGCTGTAATGGCACCCGTTACGCAATTCCTGACTGCCGAGAAGATCGATTGTCCGATCTCCAGTCTTGCCGTATTCCGTGGCCAGTTCCACAAGGCAGTCGTGGATACTGCTTCTTCCATCTTCTATCCTAACATGGCAATACGCTCTGTCGACGTGGCTACCAAACTAGGCGATGGAACTGCTCCGTTGTATACTTGGGTTCGATCCAAGTTGGAAGTCCCGACACAATGTGGCCTCGATGATGATCCCCTACACAATGTACACAAAGGCCTTCCAGCTGAAGGAAAGAAGACTATTGGTAGTTGGGTGAGCATGGTGTATGAGAGTGTCAGAGGCAACATGATGGACGCTATCATGGAGGGCATCGAGATTGAACGTTCGGCACCCCGGTCAGTTAAAGAGTATGAGAAGCTCTGTCAGGATCTGAGGCAAACCAAATAGGGGGCCGAGTTCAAGAAAGCTGGGGTTTAGAAGGCTATTCAGTAAAATAGAGACTTCGCTCAGGAATGGCTGACTGAAAGGATGTAAAATAGAGGCACCGAAAGTACCTGGCTCCGACAATACTATCTCAGCTCATTGTTGTTAACCTGATGTGGCATATGCGATGAAATAAAAACAAAACAGAGTTTATATCTTGTTTGTAAGAACAAACAAAAATGAAAGAAAGAAAACAAAGAGGGGAGGCACCGCAGTGTTTGGTTGAGGAGTCATGATGAGGCTTACATGCCAGTATCATGCACAGTGCTTAGAAAGCAACACTGTGCTGTCATAAGCAACCTTACATTAGGCGACAGTTTCACAACTGAGTTACTTACATAGACGGCTGCCTTGACTTTCAACACCAACACTTTTAACATTCACTCACGAAACCGAGAATTTTCCACTCTCAGAAATACAAAATCTTCAAAATGTCAGACAGCCCACCGCCAGAATGGGTGCCCTCACCGTCTCCATCATCCTCCAACGCCTCACCTATGCCTCTCGCGGATAATGAAGGAGCCCGTAGCGGCGCTGCGTCTCCAGACTTACCACTTACTATGTCTGCCTCAGTGGTACTGGCTGATCTACCACGGGATGCGAGCGCCGCACTTGCAACTGCCGGAACCTTCAAGGCAGACAAGATTGTGGTGCGTTTTAAACCCGTGGGGTCTGCTCCGTCGTTGGCGCAAGACGTGTGCAAGATCAGTGCGACGAGGCGCTTTGAAGAGGTTGTGAGATATCTCAGAAAGAAATTAAGGTGCAAAGACACAGACAGTGTCTTCTTGTACGTCAACAGTGCCTTTGCGCCGTCTTTAGACGAGGTTGTAGGCAACCTACATCAGGTCAGTCTTACAGCCTATCACGAGGCCTATGATGGATTACCTGGCTCCAAAGTCACGAAAACTGACATATCTAGTGCTTTAAAAACGCCCACGGTCAACTTGTAGTGGCCTACTCACTGACGCCTGCTTTTGGATGATGCCAACAAGGCTGAATTCTTCTATCTGGATATACAAGAGGCTATATATAACATCTACTCACAAACTCCGAGCTATGTGACCTCTATGACTGCGCTACGACACACGAATTCGACAAGCTTGCCTCTTCAAAACATCATGCAACTACTGCTGGGGTATCATCATCTCATCTCTAGGAATCCTTCACCGCCTTAGTAAAGCTCTCAAGCTCCTCCGCTGAAATGGGGTATGTGTGCTCAGGAGCAGGGTATTGGCGCGACTTGACTTCATCACGATACGCCTCGATGGCTCTCAAGCTCTCACCCCAAACATCGCCATATTTCTTGACAAATTTGGGAAGGAATCGGCCGGGAGGGAAATTTCCAATCATATCGACTTGTACCAGGACTTGGCCCGAGGTACCGTTGCCGGCGCCAATACCAATAGTGGGAACGGAGAGCTTTTCAGTGACGAGCGCGGCCACCTCAGCAGGAACCGCCTCCACAACCATGGCGAAGCAACCAGCTTCCTGAAGAGCAAGGGCGTCTTCAAGAATGCTCATTGCACCACTACTCGTCTTGCCCTGGACATGGAAGCCACCAAGCGCATTTTGTCGTTGAGGGGTCAAGCCAATGTGGCCAAGAACAGGAATGCCGGCGGTGGTAATCTTCTTGATGGTAGGGGCCATCTCCTTACCACCTTCAAGCTTGACACCTTGGACACGGCCTTCCTTGATGAAACGGATAGCAGTAGCAAGCGCCTGGTCAGGACTAATCTCATATGTGCCCATGGGTAGATCTCCAACCTACTAGGATTAGTTTATTACTTGCATATGAAAAGACAGGGGTCTTACAGTGAAAGCCGACTTTGTCGCTCTCGCAACAGACCGGCAATGTAGAAGCATCTCTTCCAAAATAACCTCACTCGTATCCTCCATACCAAGTGCTACCATGGCGAGACTGTCTCCCACAAGGATGATGTCCATACCAGCATGGTCAGCGACATGACCACTGGGGAAGTCATGAGCTGTCATGACAGTGATGGGATCACCCTTTCGGTGCATAGAACGAAGAGTTCCGACAGTGACCTTCTTACGTTGAACAGCCGGAGGTGCACCCATGGGAGAGTGAGAGCTGTACCGGGTCTGTGCCGCACCTCCGATGATGAGGGGCCGAACGGCTCGGCCGAGGGTCCGGGATGCCGGCCGAGTGGATGGGACGGACACCCGGGATAGGAGAGAGGCGCATGACCTCATGGTAGGATTGATAAGAGATGACATGAGGAAGGGCAGGAGATAGGAGTGAAGGGAAGTGCTAGTGGAGTGGGTTGAGGTGAAGATAAGGTGTCGCGTGCTTTGTCAAGTCAAGTTGGGAGTGACAGAAACTTGAAGTACTTGCAGGCAGATCTCAGACTGACAGAGACAGTGGCTCAAGAAGTCTATGGTGATCCTTTTTGAAAGGGGAAAAATTATGAAATAAGTATCTTGCCCAATGCTGTTTCGTTTATGACAGTTAGAGTTGCGATCTAGTCAGAAAGTCGGGGAAAGCAAAGGTTTTATTCATGTCTGAACCATGATGAACCCTACGTTGTATATTTGAGTATCTTGGTGTTTTTTCTCAGCACCCCTGGTCTGCGCCCCACGCAGTAACTTTTTGGGGTTCTCGAAGTGAAATTTAATTTAGGCTAGTCCTTTCAGGGCATGCGAATGGCCGAATGACCGAAGATCCGTTGATGTTGAGCCGCCATTTCATATATACATGTATGTTCTGGACTACTGAATTATACCCCAAATCTTACTGGAATACAATTCTTGACCCCAAATACTAAGGTCACGGAAAGTTACAAAAAGTCATCGAATGTATTCGGAAGCCGAGGTTGTTACTGGCTGTGCCGAGATGGAGGTGTAGTGGGGGAAGTGTAACGGCTTTGGTTGAGGCTGGCTGGGTACTTGTACCGAGGATTTGGAAATGGAGGGGTTCTCATGAAGTTGTGATGACCGTAACTAACGTTAGATCCGAATACGCATGCGAGAACCGAGGGACATGATTTCCATAAGAAGTAGTAACCCGGCAAGTATCTGTACGCATGCGTGCCTTGTCATATAATGTTTTCCCAACTGCAGCGACTTTGTGTAAAGCTGCTTTATGGCTATTCCTAGGTTACCGCCTCGATAATGGTTTCAGCCGGTTCTACAACTTTATTTGGCTTGTGTCGCTATGCATCGAGATGTAGTATGCATTCGCTGAAGCTAGTCTACCATCGCTATTCGCTTTGTCACGAATATGCTCACTTGAATCGGAAATAGGTGACTCCAATTAACAATATTCAGTGCTTTCGAACAAAAGTATCAGGGGTCAGAGAAACTGACTGTCAAGCAAGCAGAGGCTTGGCATATGATAATTGCACAAGCTCAAAGCTTAACTCAAAATCTGTCACCTTTTTTGGAATTGAGGCCTCTAAAACTTGATTCAAGTAAAAAAAAGGATGACTCAACTGAGTTGCATCGTTTCGGTCTCGATTCGTTGTTTCATGCAGTGTCATGCTCGTGACGTGCTATGCCGATCTCCCCATTGCGGGCAGCTTAGTGCTTTATCGATAACACTAACACCCTGAGGGAGCAGCCGGCACCTGCCGTGTTGCATTTCCAGCGGCTTATCACGCTCGTACACATCATATCCTCGTGACTTGGCACCCTTGCGCTTGCTTGACTCAACTTCATCTTCACCTGCCTCTAGCAATACTTTACCTAGCTACTCCCATCCAACATATTTTCAACTGCAGACCATTTCACACACAAATTCAGTTCCTCTGCCTCTTCTTAAACGACCTCTTCTCGAGTATCGCCTATCGCGCTGGCCCCGGAGCTCTTTGGATACCTTCATAACCCCACATTCGGAAACAACATCAGCCGCCATCATGAGTAGCCCACGCCGCAGAATCGAGACTGATGTGAGTTCCTATGCCTTCCAGAAACTGTGCCGGAATGTGACTAACATTAATTGTCAACAAGGTCATGAAGTGCGTTGTCGTCTCTGCCCTCTCGCTTGTGGTATTGCTAACATGATTACAGGATGTATGGGACTCAATATAAAGTTACCGTTTCTATGATGACACTGACACCAATAGGCTTATGAGTGACTACGAAGTTACACTTGTCAATGACAACAGTAAGACTTGAACTTGATATCCACATCGACTTTGCTAACATGAAATAGTGTAAGCTTCCAATTCCACTTTCACCGACTCTGACCTATTTCCTGACCGATCCTCTTAGGCAAGAGTTCTTTGTTCGCTTCAAAGGACCAGCTGAGAGTATGTTTACCGAATCGTAACTTTCGAACAATAACTAACCTTACGAAGCTCCATTTGAGGGCGGAATGTGGAAGGTTCATGTCGAGCTTCCCGACACCTACCCTTACAAGTCCCCTAGCATTGGCTTTGTCAATCGGATCTTTCACCCCAACATCGACGAGTTGTACGAAACCTATACCTCCGTCTGATTTGAACTATGGCTAATGGTTCAGGTCCGGTTCGGTTTGTCTCGATGTTATTAACCAGACTTGGTCCCCCATGTTCGACATGATCAACATTTTCGAGGTTTTCCTTCCTCAACTCCTGCGATACCCCAACCCTACCGACCCCCTCAACGGCGAGGCAGCAGCCTTATTGATTCGAGAACCAAAGAGCTATGATGCCAAGGTCAAAGGTGCGTGTGCATGGGTCCTTAAGTCAGACATAATACTCATGACAGCAGAATACGTCCAGAAATATGCGTCCAAGGATGCAGCAGACGAAGCCGGAGCCGAAAGCGAAGACGACGACGAACTCTCCTCAGTGGCCAGTTTCGGAGACGACGATGAAGAGCCTGCAGGACAGATGGACGATGTATAAGCCCGTCCACGAACGCATTAAGTTGGGCGAGCGTTTCGATTCACATATGGCGTCATGGGACCGAGGCACGGATTTAGGGCTATCATTGGACGGAGTTGCAGTAACCTCGCGCAGGCTTGGACTCGGATCGAATTTGTTTCTTGGCATTAGTTTGACATGTTGCACACAAAGCTTCGCTTGTGCTCATCGGAGGGCGGTCGAATGAAACAGCCGCAGCTGGATGTCATGATTGCTGGTGATGGGACTGGACGTCAGGACCTCGAAAGCAGTTTGGACATGATGGTTGGCTTTTCGCTCTCTGCCAAAGATGCACAGCAGAAGGACAGGACTTGAATATTAAATCAATAAATTGGGCTGAGCCCGGGTATCATATCTATAATTGTTCTACAGAGCCAGCGCCTATAGTAAAATGCTTAGTCGGAGTCGTAGTCAACCAGACCTGCTGGCGAAGCAGGCGCCTGCGCCTTGGGTGTTGGCTCCAAATTCCGTGACTCTGCTTCTTGTGGTGATCTCTTCCGCTTCACACCTGGCAGTCTGGCCGGTCCTTTCGTATCATGTCGTTTGCCGATGAGGAAAGGATCCTTGGAGGCCCGAGTGTTGACCATAAGTTCCGACACCAACGCATCTTTGCGTTTCGAAGCCTCCTTGTCAGCCTTCAGCTTGCTTCCACCTTTCGGGTCCAATGGTTTCTTCTTGCTCCCTTCGGTGTGAAATAAGGGTTTAGACAATGCTCGATCTCTGCCATCATCAACCACAGGTCCAAAGTCAACAAGAGCCGCACGGCGAGCATCCTCCTCTGTCCCGGGAACAAGATCTATGCCAAGACTCATGCGATCTTGCAGAGCCCCTGTAGCTGCAGCGTCGCGCTCTCGCTCTTTGCGCCCTGCTCTAAATGCCTTTCGTAGCTTCTGATTCTGCGTATATGGATCATCCCAGTGTTTCGCAGATGCTTCCATAAGATCGTCTATCCGTAGTGTCGCGCGCTTGAGCTGCTCCCTATCCTCAATAGTCTTTTCCAAACTCGAAAATGCATTGTTTCTCAACGCCTCCCTCTCCTGATCCGTCATGATAACGGCATCGCCTTCGCGCTGCACATCCTCCCCCGTGTCCCTCTTCGCACCGCCCTCCGTGACAACATACGCCGTGTTCTTCGGATCCGTGCGAATCTCAATCTCGCCTCCGCAATCCGCATGACGAAACTTGAAACTCCAAATCGGCGTTGAGAAGTAGCTCCCCACGCGGCGCTTCGCGGCGTTGAAGCGAACGCCCTGGCCGATTATCGTGGGCTTGGGACAGGTGTTGCACCAGACGGCGAAGGGCATCTCGAAGCGGACGGTGAGGGAGCCGGGTTTTGAGGCGCGTGCGCCGAGGGGGTGTTTGTTGTGAAGACGGTTGCCGGATGTGGTGCCTTCTACGTCTGGCGGGACGTAGCGGCCCATATTGAAGCCCTGCATTCTGGCGGTGGTTTTTGAGGCTCGTGGCCTTTGGTCGGTGGAGGGAGGAAGATTTGGTGTTGAAAGAGATGGATGGTGGATGGAGGGGTGATGTTTTAAGTGGTAGGTACGTCACCTTTCAGTGGGGGTTGTGTTTTTGGTGTAAGTCGACTGGCGTCACGAATCACTTGTTCGTGTCAAAGACCAACTTGGATGAAAATGAAGATAAACAAAGTCTAGAGTAGGGATGCAGAAAGGGTGTGATCAAATAGAGATGCATTTTTGAAGGCTTGAGCATGGCTCAAATGCTGCCTAAAGTGTAATATAAGTGTGAATCTCGTCGATTGAAACCTAATCAATGATACACCCTTCCAATACCTATAGTACCTAATCTATAGTGTGACACAAGAATATAGGTACAGTTATGACACCTAAAAGAACTTAAGGCTCGGTCTAATGTTAGGATGCAATCATAGGAGAATCTTCATATCGCAGTATGGTCCTATCAACCATATGGCATCAGCTGCTTCCCAGTTCAGTTTTACAATAAAGCCAGTCAAGATAGCAAAGCATCCTAGCATATTCTTCTCTTGAATTGCCTAAGGAACAAGCTACTAGAAAATACCATCACTTCTTGTCCGTCTCAAGCTTGCCAATGACAGGCTCCAAGAGTATAGGCAGATACTCTGCAGCATCTTTGCCAAATGCAAAATCACCAGGCTTGACCTTGTACATTTCTTCCTCATTTTCGGCCTCAGGGTTTATAACTGCGATACGTGCGCCTTTGCGTCTGGCTTTATCGATATAGCCTGCAGCAGGGTAGACTTGAGCTGAGGTGCCAATGACAAGCATCAAATCCTGTATATAATTAGCCAAATTTCTAAAGACCGCTCAACGCAGGTTTCAACTCACCACTTTGTCCTTGAGAAGCCAGTTTGTGATACCCGTTATCATAACTTCGTCCAGATTCTCACCAAACCAAACAACGCCCGGTCTTTGAAAGCCTGTCTTACACTGAGGGCACTTCGGAATGTCATCTGGTGAGATTGGGTCCAGAGGCTGAGAGGCGTCAAGGAGAGGAAATGGTTTGCCCGGCTCTACATCGACTGAAGCTGGTGCGAGGACGGGACAGAATGGGTCATCATAGTTGCCTCGTTGGATCCAATCGCAGTTGGTGCACTTGATGTCGAAGAGGGAACCATGTAAAGTACGGAGTTGATCCTGTGGATGGCCCGCCTGTTGAGAGAGATCTGAGGATGTTAGTAACTATGTTAGGACATAGAAGAGAGATACGTACTGTCGACGTTTTGTGTCAGACACAAAAAGTCCTTGTTCTTCTCAGCCAACGCCGCAAGAGCATAATGCGCTGGATTCGGCTCCGCGCGCAAGCACATATGACGTCTATAATTATAAAACAACCACACAAGACCCGGATCATTCTTGAAAGCACTCATGGTAGCTAAAGACGTAGCGTCATGGTTTCGCCAAAGACCGCCAGCGCCTCGGAAAGTAGGTAGACCAGATGATGCTGAGAGACCAGCTCCGCAGAGCGCGAGGATACGCTTGCTTGAGCGGAGAGCTTCGTGAAAGGCGCCCACGTCGTTGTGAGGAGCCATTGCTGTGAAGAAGCGAAAATTCGAAGTTGTCGTCTTTGAAGATGATATAGAAGAGAGAAATGGTGTTGGTCTGAGAAGTCTCATGATATGGTGGTTGTGGATAAGCTTAAATATTGGAGGGGAGTTGAGTATGGCTGCAAGGATTATCTGTAGGTTGCTTCTCCAATGTGAGGTTGCGTCACTCGCCGAGAGATGTGATTGGATCGTGGAGTAGGCAACAAAGATGAATTCTGCCTGTGGCTCGACCTTGTCCGCAGATATGTAATTGCGATGAAATATCGAATGGTTGTCGATGTTGCCCATCATGAGATGTGCTGATTGGCTCCTTTGGCTCTAGGTTGCTAACATCCATGGCATGCATCATGTCTCAACCAAGACACACTGCAATTGACGCTGTACCTGAGGCTTGAATAAGGACAATTGATATAAAAATAACATATCGTGTTTTTATCTATAGTTAAACCCTTGTTGTATAGTGATCGATTGAATCAAATATTGCTAGTTCATCTACTTCTACTTATACGCAGAACAGCTGAGCCGAGTCCATGCAAGGATCACACAAGAATTAAGGCGAACCCTGGAGAGCACTATGGCCTTGAGAATTCTTGAATATATATAACTCAGTCCCAGAATGATTATTATCCATTTTAAATCCACTTCTGATCTCCCTTCGCGTCTGTCTCTGGTATGGTCTGTATCAGAAGGAGGATCAAGGATAAGCAAAGGACTGAGAGTCAACTTGGGGCTCTGAATCATATCTGAACGTCTATTTAGCCTTTCAAAGCCATCTAGAAATGGAATAGAACTATCAAGATATGCGTGGACAGAAAACGAGCCTATGCCGGTGATATCACCTTATGCATCCAAGTCGCCTGGTGTAGCTCTGTGATGTCAGCGTCCCTGGCTTTAAGAGAAGAAAAGGAGGGCGAAGCTACTAGATTTCTACAACATTTCATTAAACAGTCCCACGAACAACTCACGCGTCAAGATCCATTGATTTTCACATTCATATACTCATCGGTACTCTTCTTCGCTACAAGTCGGCCGGGCGTGGCTCAATGGCTTTTAAGCTCTCTATATACAATGTCTCAGAGAATCTCCCATGGGCCAGATCTTCACACCCACTTCGTCTGCTCCTCCAAGTCATGCTGCAGCTAGGGCCGGCGGGTATCGTGGCCCACGCCAAGTCGACTATTCTTGCATACATCAACATAATCTACGAATCTCTCGGCAAGGTCTATCCAATCATACAAGACATGGTGTCTGATACTATCTGGCGACTTCTCCGCTACAAGCTCATGAGCCCTGAAGAGGTCGCTACTTTAGGTCGTGGACTTGTATTGGCTGCTGAGTTACAAAACCAACATCGATGTAAGGATCACATCAATCTCAAGATGCAACTGGCGGATGCATATTTAGAATCGTGAAACTATGAGGAAGCACGCAGAACGGCAGAAGAGATCAAAGATATTGAATATAAGAGCGAGAGGATGATGCCATCGCTGTATATGCTGTTGTCAAGGATTGATGAAGCAGAAAAAGGGGCAGTGCGCGTTATTGAGCCAACTCTAAGATCTGTGGTGACGAGTATGGAGATATTCGGGAAATGGTCTGACTGAATTGTGAACTCGTTGGATTTCTACTGCAAAGTTCTCAAGCGTGCTGGGAGGGTTGATGAGGCAATGAGAGTGGTTCAAGATCGTGACTTGGCGATTGAGAAGTTGTGTGGCCAGTTGGAGGATTCTGGTATCACAGTCTCAGACCGAGAGACGAGGGTTTGATAGATGCCAGCCGACCCGATGCTATCGTAAGTTGGAGACCATCAACAGAACATTGATATAAAAAGGCAGAGTCACTGCAAGCTCTATCCAGACGAGAAGATATCGAAGCCCATAGACCAGACCAATGAAGACCTCGATGTCGTATACCCATTTATCAATAATATAATCGACAAAGAGCAAACCAATTCCCAACAAAGGATCGCTGGGTAACGAATAACATGACAGAAGAGAGATGCGTGCCACAGACTAAACAAACTGGTCGATGTCGATATTGTTAGTGGTTTCAGTTTCAGTCTATTCTAAAGTTATCTCGACTGAAGCACATTCAAACTAGAAACTACGAGCTAACCAACAAAACTCCTGAGAGCGTATAAGCGACCAACAAGGAGGCATTCGCTTCCATTTTATGGCATTTAAGCGTGGCCTGCTAGACAGTCAAAGCGAGAATCCGTCAACCCAAAGCAGAAATTCCCGAACATGGGATCGTGGACGGAAATGAGCCCATCCACTCTAACACCAGACATTATAGCGCGATTCCAATAAAACTAGGCCTACAATTCGTTGTCAATCCCTAATTCCCGGCATCTCAGGGCCGAGTCGGCCGCTGTTTCGCTTGGCGATGGGACCGTGTTGGTGATTAACGCCGGGAATAGGTCACTAGCCTTGTAGGGCCAGAGCCTGAGGTACGCTTTAAAAGGGATGTCTCACCCCTTTGAACAGAAAAAGAAAGAGAAGAAAGGGAGAATAGAGTATTCATTCGTTAATCATAGTCACTCGTTAAGACTCAACTACTCGATAATTTAATTCTATACACTCGTTAATAATGGCCGCCAAGTTCCTCACTGCGGCTCTCATCGCCGCTGTCCCAGCCCTCGCTAAGACCGATCTTGCAGGATGCACCAGCTACGACACGGTTCTCAGCAACGCCAATGGAATGTACGCGTCTCGAATTTGGTACGTCCCTGACACGGGCGAGCTGTGCGACTTTCTCGACTGTGGCGGTGGCCGAGCTCCCCCCAAGACCACTGTTCCTGGGTGCCCTGGCTACGTTGGTACCGCTACCTACTCTCCTCTCTTCATCAACCCCAAGACTCTCGGTGGTGCTGTTCCTGAAGAGACTGGTGATTCTTCTCCCACGAGCACTGAAGAGGATGTGAGCGAGTCTGCTACTATTACTGCTGCGCCTACTACCGAGACTGAGGAGAGTGCTTCAACCACTGAAGCTGAGACCGAGACCGAGTCTGAGACTGAGAGTAAGGATGATGAGAAGACATCGACCGATAAGGCCAAGGACACAAAGACCATCACCACTCTTGCTACTCACACAACTCCCTCTGCTTCGTCCGGAGCCGAAGCCGGTTCCGCTTCTGCCCCCGGTTCCGATTCTCACTCGGCTTCGCACTCCGACTCCAGCTCCGAGACCGACGCCGCTGCTACCCCGGCCTCTACCGTTTCCACCGCCGGTGCCGTCATGCCCACAGCCGGAGCCTTCCTCGCTCTCGCCGGCGCCGCCATGTACGCCGGAATGCTCTAGATAAATAGATAAGAACCTGGACCTGGTCTTTGTAGAAAAGATAGTCCATCTCGGATATGCTTGCCTATTTATACATCCCATCCTCCCTCGGCCGCCTTTACCCATCTATAACCTGACCAATTCCGCCTGCCCATTCCGCCGACCTCCCGTGACGGGCGTAGTCACCCTCCCCCCCGCCTCCGCCTCCGCCGTAGATCCCGGGGTTCCACCACGACGAGCAATAGGGCGTTGAAGCTGATAGGTCCACCAACCAATGCGCGGTGTAAAATGACAAGATTTAGTATTCAATGGGCGTCTTAGCCTTACGTGAACAATGTAGATAGAGATACGTCCGATCTGTGCCTTGCTTTATGAGATGCATATAAGATGTCAGCAAAACATGACACGGAGCCATGATTTCATAGTAGTTCGTAGAGTTTGTTCATTCACAAGCATCGAAAACTTGATCAGCAAGAACTTGACTTTGTTTGTTCTACCCCAGATTCTTTGTCGTCCCTCCACAAGCCTCGAATCTGATCTACCCGTCACCACATGACCTTTTGTTGAACCAACCGTTTCTCTACGAGTCAAACATCGTTGACTAAACTCACGATCACACGCCCTGATTTCCCCGCCAAGGAAGCCGCCGCTAGCCGTACACCCTTTGTGCTGACGACTACATCATTGTCACGATCCTTGCCCATTGAGTAGCACGAAAGCCCTGTTTGCTCTCGACTCGAGCTGTGTGACCATCTTCTGTATCCTACCGACTCAACCCAAGCCCTCGGGACCCCTCACCGAACACCAAACTTTGGAAACTTGAAGACAATATCGTTAACTCGTATATTCATCAATATGGGCTCTCACGACTCTTTGAACCAGGCTGAGGGTGCTCCCCGGTTCTGGTACCGTGATAATTTCTTCCTCACAAACGACAAGTCCTATCTGTGTCCCCAAACTTTCAACAAGTCTCTTGATGACAATTGGTGGAGCAGCCCCTTGCCGCAAGGACAACTCCAAAGAGTGTTGGATAACTGCTTGACTCTTGCGGTCTACTATACTCCCCAGACCGCCGAAGAGATGAAGAGTAAGTCAACTGAACTGCAACCAATCTCTAGTTCTCCCTTTGCTAACAGTGGCACAGGGAATGGCATCGCTCAACCCAAAGATGGCTCTCCGCATAAGATGGTCGGCTTCGCTCGTGTAGTAACCGATTATGTAACGCTGGCCTATCTCACAGACGTATTTGTCCTCGAGGAATTCCAGCGGCGAGGCTTAGCATCATGGCTGATGAAGGCTCTCAAAGAGATAGTCGACGAGTGGAAGCACATGCGTGGCCTCCTCCTCATGACGCACGACCAAGCCGCTGCTCGTCTGTATCAAAGGGAGTTGGGCGCCCAAGAGTTCGAAAAGGGACCATCAGCCGGGCTAGTAATGCTCGAGATGGCCGGTCCAGCCGAGAAGCCCACACCCAAGCATTGATGTGCTTTTGCTTTTGTGTTTTTGTTATCTAGCGATGCATTTACTCAGAACTCTCTTGCTGGGTTATTCATTTTGTGTGTGGGAAATTGGAAAATCTGTTTAGCGCTGTGATCCGGACATGGCGGCTCGCGTCTCAATGGCGCGTTTGTACGGGGGAGCAATGGGGGGCTGGACGGGATCTAGAGAGACGTAGTCCTCAGGGAGCTGATATGATGCATCGGAGTCAAAGGCGGATAGATCTCCACAGGCAATGAACGGTGCAATCCATCGAGTGCTTCTCTCCGTGTCCTCTGTCGTCTCGTCGTAAACCTCCATTTCCACGACACCTTGATCCTTTATCGTCGAATCCTGCATGTTAGCATCACCCTTCTTCTTGAGCATCTCGTCCAATCGTGCACCAACACCGAGAGGCTCCTCGAGACTGGCGCGGAAACCAGCGGGAGGTTGGAAGTTGATGCATACAATGAAAGCTTCCACACTGCTTGCACGACTGCTGCGAGGCTTGGCGACGATGACCTTCTCAAAGAAGATTTTGAGTTGGGCGTAGAGAACATCGACGTTCCTTCCGCGGAAGATTTTGGCGACGAACTTGCCTCCAGGCTTGAGGACACAGAGGGCCAGGTTCAAGGCGGCGAAGAGTAGTTGAGACTGGACGTAGATATCGAGGTCATGAAGACCTGTCACGTCAGGAGCTCCATCGCTCAGAACGAGATCAACCGGGTGCGAGGCCTGGGTGCCAGCAGTCTTGGGATCATAAGAAGGATCAAGAGCTGAGAGTAGCAGAGGAACCGTCGCAGGATGTGTAATATCGGCTCGGAGTGTTGTAATACCCGCAAGTGGTGAAATAGGTTGCAAATCGATCGACACAATCTTGACATCTTCCCTGGGTTTTGTAGCCTCCTGTTGCTCCTCCTGAATCTGCTCGGGTTCCGTTGTTTGCTCGCCGTCGTTGTCCTTGGGTAGAATCCCCAGCATCTGCTGTCGAAATTTGGCTTCCTTATCCTGCCAAGCAGCCCTTCCAAACTTTTCGCCCTTGATCAATACTCGGGATAGTACTTGCGACCAACTTCCGGGTGCGGCGCAGAGGTCGACGACTCGAGTGACATCCGCGAACAGGTCGAATTCTGAAGGGGGATGTTATTAGCTACGGAGCATTGCTTGACCTTAACAGTGACCTACCCTCGTCCAATTGTAGAAGCTTAAAAGCACTTCGAGCGCGCCATCCTTGCTCTTTGGCAAGTCGGTAGTAGGCGTCGCGTTTATCTTTTGAGGACTTTCCCATTGTGTCGATGTATCTTGGTCTTGATGTCGATATTGAATTTTTTTGAATCTGAATTTCGTGCCCCGCGTTGAAGATGGTGGGTTGGTGGGGTGCCTCTAGAGAACACCCCTCCATGAGACGGGATTGGCTTAGGAACTCAAGTTTGCTATTTGTTTGGATGTCTATTAACTCACAAACTCCTCAGATAGCGCTGTCTAAGTAATTAAATACATAATCTTCGTGTCTGAACAAGAGTCTGTCGCTAAAAACCCAGTTCATCTCCTACAACCTCCAAAGCCTCTCTCAAAAGGCTACCAATTTTCTCGTCCCCAACTACACCAGATGCACGTACAATAAGAGGATATAACCTCAATAAATGCTTCCTCTCATCACTCTCGATATTATCCAATTCTGGAATGGCGCTCTTGTCGCTCTTCAGCCCGACCAGCTTCTGTAGAATCCACAATAATTCCCTTCGCTGGCTCAGGGGTTGAGGCATCTTGCCTCGCAGAGGCTGATCAGCGATATAAGCCCTCAGTGTCAACGCGCACCGAAGAATGAGGAATGAAGCAGCTGTGCTGGCAATGCGAGTGTGAAGAGTTACAGGTGACTCGGCAAATTGACTATGTCTCGGATCTGGTGATTTGGGTGTTGGAGGTTGAATGACAATTGTTGGCTCATCTTTAGCAGCAACGAGCCCAAACAGCACTTCGCAAGCGACATAAGCCATCTTCACGCGCCTGGTCGGCAACACCGTTACTGTTCGCCCTGCGCGAGGAGCATAGAGGGCTGATAAGCCCTTCTCATGTGTGCCGTTGATGATGGACTCTTCATCTGGCGATGGAGCATGAATTACTGAAGTCTTGAAAAGGCTTTCAGCATAAGCCTTGCGAGCCTTTTCAGAAACAGCTGCGGCTCCAAGTGCGGGGATAATGAGCTCTCGCAGCTTTTGGAAAGAGGCAATGTCGAACTCTTCGTCGCCTGCGAAGTCGGTACCTGGAGGAGCAACACTGCAATCCGCGCTCATGACACCATCAGCAATGGCGACGATCGTGGTCCAAATATTCTGGGCAACTCCGCTTGGCAGCTCGAGGCTCGTGATCTGCGGCAAAGTCGCTTCTAGGATGGCAAGTGCTGTAGATGTAGCTAGCCTCCATGGTTGCGTGGATTTTGTTATCGTAGGGAAACCGTATTTCAACTCAATGGGTTTGCACAAAGCCTTCAATGCCTCGGAGAAGGAGTTGCTGCGGTAGATGTCTGAGTCCTTTGTGTGTTCAAGAATAAGCTTCTCGAGTGTTTTCATGCTCGCTTTTGAAAGCGCAATGTAAGTACGTTTAGGTCCTGGCTTTGAGAAGTTGGCCTGCTCAAAAGGCAAGACCAGAAAATCCGCAACTTGAGTAATCATGGCCGATGGCGCTCCTTCAACATCCGTTCGAATCATTTGAACAGCTTCAAGGATATGTGCCTGTAAAGGGTTCACATATTCAATATCTTGGACGTAATTGCCAACTGAGGCTTCGTCCAAAGTCTCTCGAAGAAGCGTCAGAATTCTTCCAACTCGTTTAACTTCAAGATCTTCTTGTACAAGTCGATAGATCTCTGTCAAGGCAGACACATATGCAATGAGGCAATTCTGGTTGTCTTCAGCCTTTTCATCAACGGGCTTGGAGGTCGGAACTCCTCTTGCCCACAAATCCCATGCAATATCGATCGCTGTCTTGCTGAAGACAGACTTGCCCTCAGTGTTTGTCTGAGACAAAATATGAGCAAGCGCTTTGAAGGTTGCGGTGTTGATATCAAGGATTTGAAAATCGAGCAGGGTAGTGAGATGAGAAAGTAACTCTTGCCATAGGTGGTCGAATGAGGGGTGGCCTGTAAGAATATCAAGGTAATTAGCGATGAGGCTGGAGATACCGTTGAGAACAACGACGGCAGTCTCAGTCCACTCAGCCCGGTCACTGTCCTCAGCATCTTCTTCCTCATCCGACTGTAGAACTTTGATTTCTTGCTCAATCGATGACAAGAGCTTAAAAACAACGGACTTGACACATATCGACCAAGACTCAGAGCTGAGTCGATCACCGTAGGCATCAAAGATCCTGAGCAAAGTCTGGATTGCACTATTACGAAGCTCAAGCCTGTCATCAGTGGTGACATTCGTTAGTCGCAGAAGAAGCAACATCCACAATGCTGCATCAGAGCTCTTGTGGCCATGATCAGCTGCCATCTTTTCCAGGTCAGGAAGCTCAGTGTTTTGCATCATGTCTGCAGTGATGGCGAGAGACTCATTCTTCGCTGAGAGAAAGTCTGATAGCACCCAGAAAAAAGTCACCGTCTAAGAAGAATTAGTGTTATTACCCTCACAAACTGACTAGCAACTTACAGTCAAAGCAATATTGAGATCATCATCTTGTGAGCAGAACTTGTACAGATTATCCACCAGGATCAGGAAGCATGAGTTTGGTAGCGACGCTAGAAAGTCTGAGCAGATGAGTTGGAGAGAGTTGAAAGAAGACCTGATAAGTCTTGCTGATCGGGTGTCTAGAAGAATGGGGTTGGCCACTGAGCCACGGCGGTAAGCTGGATCGAATTCCCTGGTGATAAAGATGGTGCCAATGATCTCAAAGGCTATGTCCCAGCCCTTGACTAATGTTTCTCCATTGCCCTCAATGATGCTTTGAAGACCATCGAGGATGATTTTGTGAATATCGATATCCGTTGAATGACTGGCAAGAGAAACCTCTCGGTCCCCTTTAAGGAGAGGTGCGATTGACCTACGGAGGGCCTCAAAGAATCGGAGCTGAATCTCACCACGAGCCTCCTCAGGCAGGGAAGATGTGACATTAGCAGCCTCCAGAACCAGTTTTACAAGAATATCTGCTGCCCTGGTCCTGACAGATGAGTTCATAGATGAAGAGGTGAGAGTGTCAATCAGCTCATTAGTCAGCACATCCCAACCAGATTCTTCTGGACTGTACTCCAATAATCTCTCAATGTTTATTGTGGCAAGCTCGCCCAGCTTAGCGAGTGCGAATTGATCTTCTTGGGTTGACCCAGAACTCATTTGCTGACCAGAAAACCTACGGCCCTGTACCACAGGAGCCTTGAGCTGCTGACCATCAGACGGTGTCTGCGGCTGAGTGGTAGTCTCGGGCTGCTCAACTGGCTTCTGTGTTAGAAAACTGCAGACAGCCGCTACCACCTTCAGGAATGACTCGTTGGGAAAGTCAACCGTGCTCTCGATAAGTCTGGATGCCGCTGTTTCGACAGCACGAACCTCGGAGCCGAAGTTGGCCATCAACGTCGCAGCTTCGCTATCACCACCTGCATCAGGTCCTCGGTTCATGGTTGGTGTTCTGCCAGGAGACTTTCCGCTTACGAAAAGGACAAAGTCAGCTTGTTGAAGTGTCTCCAGAATGATACTCCAAGCTCCTGCCAAAGTTGGGCCAAGCGCTATGCCCAAATTCAGAAGCGCCCGGAGGCATAGCAAGTTTCGAGTATTTAAAGAAGCGACAGAAGCATCAAATGAGGCCTGTCGTCCTTTGTCGGCCGTAGGGGTGGTGGGTGTCAGGCTATCAATGCTCAGAAGACCCCGGGCGTTGCTAAAGAGACTGCCATCCGTTGGCGTGCTTGGTGTTTGTGGTCGCGGTTGGCCAGCATTGACACAAGCTGTGAGAACATTAGGTGGGACGGCAGCTTTGCCCAGTGTTGTGAGGAAAGCATCCCGAGGGGTCGATAATTGCAACAATCCAGCTACGTGGGCGAATCGCTGAAAGGCACGGACTAGTCCATGGTAATATTCAGAATCGAGTGCAGCATACAAGAAGGTAGAACAGGTGGCAAGAATCGCAGGCCAGCACTCCTCAACGATTGTAGCACAGATCTTGACTTCGGAATGGAGAGGATGGTCCTCTAGGGAAAGGGGGTTCAGTGGAACTGGGTTCTTCTTAAAAGATGCCGACCTTTCCATCTTCCCTCTGGGCGGAGTACTCTCTTGCTCAGACGGCGGTGCAGGTGAATCCCGACCAGATTCTTGTCGAGAAGTTCGTTTTCGATTTCTTGTCTCATTTGGGACTGTAAGAGGCAGTATGAACTTGGCCAGACCGTCAGATACAGACGATATACAAGCCAACACCAAGCTGTAGAGATAAGACTCTGGTATAGTAGGTGCCTCCGTCTTATCGAGCTGATCGATACAAGGAACCCGGACTGAGCTGAATTGGGTGCTGATACCCGTTGTTGTTGTCTCTGCACCAACTGGCCCTGTCATCAGACCTGTCATGCCACTCGCTTCAGCAATGGCTTGCTCAGAAGAGCCATTTGTGCTTGAGCTAGTTGTAGGGAGTGACGATGAATGACCCAGTCCAATTACAGCAGGCTTTTCTGTGCTTAAGCGCACGAAGGTTGCGATCAAGGGCTTGAGGACATCTTTCTCTCCCTCTTTAGCATCAAACATTGCGTAGATGCGCCTGAGCAAGGCATGATCCGCAAAGATTCCACGGAAAACTTCCATGCACAACGCTCTCTTCCAGACGGTTTCATCTTGATCGAGAATTTGTGTCAGGACAGTCAGCGCCTCACCGCATTCTGATGGCAATATGCCGATGTGCCTACGCAGCATAGTGTACAGAATGCGCACCAGGCGTACTGTGGTCGCGAAGTTTGGTTTCCCCTTCAAGGCCCCAATGAGGAGTGGCATTACTCTGCTTCGTAAAATCTGAGCCTGCTCTGGGTGGTTACTGAAAACAGTGGCATGATTTGTAATGACGGATTCAATGAGTTCCAGGCCAAAAGTCTGTGGAAGCCCCGAAACGCGGATGAATTCTGGTCTCTGGTTTTCGGTCATAAGGCACAGGTCGTTGAAAATACGGTAGGCATCGGTAGCTGCAGGATGGTTTTCTGAATATTCAGCATCATTTGCCGTAGGCGTATCGCCTGCCTTCTTGTCTTCAGCGACAACTTTGTCAAAGACAGACACGACCAGTTGCTGTAGCGTCGCTGCTGATGTATGGTTCACAATGGCATTTTTGCTACTTTGGAGAGTGAAGCAAATGTTGAGTGTCGTCACCAACAAGTTTCCTTTAAGATCTGATGCATAATTTTGAATAAGTGAGGGTAGCGCTTGTAAGATCTTGAGCTGCACATCCAGACCAGCTGAGGTGGCTTGCATCAAGGCCTCCAGCACTTGGTTCAGCTTTGACCGCGGAAGCGCTTGCGCAACGATGAGACGTTGAAGACAGACAATAGCGATGGCGGTAAATTTGGCATTTTTGGTACCACATGCGATAATGAATGGGTTGACAAAGTTGGGCTTTTGAGATAGCTCTGTCTCGAGTCAGATATAGCTTCCATGGACTAACAGGGGGTAGCTTGCGGACCTTCAGGCGCTGTTTGTTCAGAAGGGTTTCTCAAGTTCTTCAGCTCTTCTAAGGATTTCTCCGCGGCCTGTTATCATCATAAGCCAATACTCTTCACAGTGATAAATAAAGCGGCTCACTTGTCGCAAATCATTATGTTTCCTCTTGCTCTCCTGGATAAGATTGGCCAGCTCCGTGGCAAGGAGTTGCGTCGTCATCTTGGGCAATCCGCGCGAGTTCTCAGCTCAGAACAGAGCATGTGAGTTCTCCGCAGGTCCATGCAGCTGAAGAGCCCGAATACTTTTGTTGTTCGACGATGTATCTCTCCTTACGGTACGTTGATGCTCGTAGGCAGTGATGTGTCCCTTGTAGATGAGGCGGCAGAATTACTCACCGCCTGCTATTCACGTGGGGCTTTGGAAGAGCGACCCTTGCAAGCATGTAAAGATGCGCCTCCATCATGACTTGTTCAGAATCTTGTTAGAACTTGTTTATTTTCATATAGTTTGTTACTTTCTTCTCCTTTATAGTTCTATGAAATACAGTGCAATTAATTTTTTAGTACTGATAATTCGCTGCTACTCCAATTTGAGCGGCGGTTCAAGCATCTCTATCAAACATCATCTCCAAGTTCAACAGACATAACCCAGTAGATAAGTTTTAGGTCAGTTCAGGGTCTTTCTATTATCCTCTGCTTGCCGATAACCTATTAGTTATAAAGTTAATAATTAATTGGTTAATTTTATATACCTTGTGTAGCTATAAGTCCACACTGCACCAACGGATTATCAGTGCCCAGCCACATTCCCGAAGTCTTTA
>JAAOAN010000514.1:0-152478 GCA_013396205.1 Fusarium mundagurra | reverse complement strand
CATATACCTCCCATTTAGAGCAATTCACTTCTCGAGTACCCCCTCCTGTCCTGACATTCGCCGAGCTGCGCGCTCAGCACGAATCTCATCTTGTTTATCAATACTCCAGAATTTAGACTGCTGCTTCCGACTTTTTGCGGTTCTTTTCTCTTTTTTCATCGCTGCTTTGCTCGTTTGCCTGGTAAAGGAACCTGGCAACTCCTAGACCGCAGTGCTGTGAGTAGGCGGGGGGTAATCGATAAAATATTTCTTTTTAATATTAAAAACCGTTTATAGCCAAATCTTGAGATTCTTTACTTGCAAGTTCTTTACTCAGTATCATGCATGATTCAAGTCGATGGATCGATTGAATACTAAAACTCAACTCGTGCGTACTACTAAATGATTGAACAGAAGGAAACCTGCAATCAATCCAAGTTCGTGTGCAACAGAACTACATGTGCGTGGACAACATCGCACATGCATCATCTGAACATAGGATCCAGCTTCTAGCAAATTCGTGCAACATATAGTCTAGTAAATCTCTTTTTGTGGGTTTTGGAAGTTTTACCCAAATGACTGAAAATCCGACTTGGCCCAAGCCTCAGTTCTAATAGAAGGACGCCGCTTGCTGGCTGTTAGTTCGCAACTGCGGCTTCATCGAAACGACCGAACCTACCAACTCCATAACCTTGTTTTTTCACCTTGCTTTCTAGTATCTAAGGACTTTAAACGGGGACGTTGTTGAAGAGGTAAGACACGGATTCTCCGTTGTGAGTTCGTCGAATAGCCTGAGTGTTTGGTCAGTTTCACGATGCACCCACAGATGTGATGCAACGTACCTCAGCAAGTGTTCCTGACACATCAATGACCTTGAGCTTGGGGCATCGCTCAATCTTGTCACCCACTATTGAAATTAGCAAACCGTGTGAACACGCAACACGAACAAAACCGGTTTCAGAGCTTACAAGGAACAGCTGGGAAAGGTTAGCAAAGGTCCTTGAGATGCACATGCCGGGTTACTTACTGTTGGTGACAACGAGGCCAGAGAGGCATGAGCTGTTAATGGTATCGATGGCCTTACCACTCAGGATACCGTGAGTAACAATCGCGTACACCTCCCTGGCGCCATGCTCATTGACGGTGGCAGCAGCCTTGGCGAGCTATAATGAGGTTAGCCTGTGTCACTTACAAGATGTTACACATAGCTTACAGTGCCACAGGTGTCGGCCATGTCGTCAACAAGAATGGCGACCTTGTCACTGACATCACCGACAAGAACCATACGACCAACAACGTTAGGTCGGGGTCGCTCCTTGTGGATGAGAGCGAAGCCGGTGTTCAGGCGGTCAGCAAGAGATGTAGCACGCTTGGCTCCACCGGCATCGGGAGAAACGATGACACAGTTGTCGACACTGAGGTTCTCGCGGATCCAGCGAAGCACAGAAGGTTCAGCGTAGAGGTTGTCCACGGGGACGTTGAAGAAGCCCTGGATTTGCGAGGCGTGAAGATCCATTGTGATAACATGATTCTGAGTCATGGTCAGTGAGTTGTCAAGCATCATGTTAGTGCAACACGTACGCAACCAGAAACCTGGAGCATGTTTGCAATCAGCTTAGCACTGATGGGAGCTCGTGACTTGTCCTTCTTGTCCTGTCGCGCATAAGGAAAGCTGGGAATAACAGCAGTGATCCGTCTGGCCGAGGCAGTTCGACAAGCATGAATCATGATGAGCAACTCCATGAGGCCATCGTTGACATCTCCAGGAGCAGTAGACTGAAGAATAAACACATCCTCGTCACGAACAGACTCTCCGATAGAAACACTAGTCTCTCGGTTGGAGTAGTTCAAGCTCATAGTGTTTGCGATATCAATGCCGAGTCTGAGATATATCAGCTACTTGTGCCCTCATTTATAGACGCAGCGTCACCGCCAGAGATTGGATGAGGAGCGCAAAATGAGGATAACATACCGACTGGCGACCTTGGCACTGATCTCCGGGTGGGAGCTCCCCGAGATGAGTTTGATTTCGTTCGCCATTTGGTCCAACATTGTCAAAGAAGGGAAGAGAAAAGAGCGGGGCGAAGAATTTTTGGCGGCGAGGAATAAATAACCGTGAGCACAGCGCCTCGGTCAGGATCGGGAAGTTCAGGTCAGGTATGTGATTCAGGTCGATGATCAACGCCGGGGATAAGCTGAACGTGATGCGCAAAAAGAGGAAGAGGTTTGTTTTGTTAGGAACCAGAAAGAAGATCAAATAGCCTCGGACTAAGATCAAAAGTCAACCTACAATGCGGTTCAAAAGTTTTCCATCTTCGGGTGTCGAGTTGTGGAGCAGTCGGGAGCTAGAATACTTTGTATACCAAAAGGCCTACCTAAGGTGCTGGGTCATGTGATTGATGTCGTCTTGATCGCTTTTGATTGACCTGAATTCGAAGTAGATTTACAGAGGCTGAACTCTAAAATGTGTAGGTATGGGCTTGATATATCGAGGTCATGATGAGCAAAACTAGACATAACCGTCAGCTGCTCTCCGGGGTTCAAGAAATATTCAAGACAAGAGGCTTGATATTCTATGGTGAGATTGTACCAATCCCGATAACAATATGCCGGGCCCGGTCATAAACTGGGGAAGAGTATAAACTTTTGGTCTTTCTATGATGTGATTTATGGCATGATAGCTCTCCAACTCGATGAGAAATGACAGCCTCAAATAAGTCCAACAATTCTCCGAATTCCATTCCACGCTCTCAATTCCTCAATAGAATCAATTCGACGTCATCTCAGCTCTTATCACTCCGCGTCTATAAAGACAAAGAAGTGCCCCAAGTGCCCCTCGCCCCCCTCTATTACCGGCTTGCACCGGAACCATTACCAGGATAAAACTGGAGCAGACTCGAGTTGCTTTCTTTCTTTAGTTGATTCGCCCGTCAGACCCTTCCGAGAGCATCATTTGTCAAATCGCACGATTGATCTTAACTAAGCAATCTTCAACTCGACGACTGATTTACGACTTGACGATTTTTATATTCCAACGACCGACCATTGCAATCCAATCGAGCAGCCACTTCCTCTCTACGCACTCTCGAGACTATCGCATCAATCAGAAAAGCGCCACGTGATCCCGCATCTCGTTGAACCAGTGATTTGATGCCCCGTCACAACTTTTCGTCTTCAAACTTCACCGCTTGCCCTCCTCATCTATCTCATGCAAACCATGTTGGATCCAGGTCATCTTCCAGCATGGCACACCATCATTCCTTTTCGCCGCGGCTGAGTCCCGCTCTTGCTTCTACCTCGTCTCTCCACGATATGGCCCGCAACCGAAAACTCCGCCTTCTCGTCGCCGCCACTGGACCCCGCGATACGTCTTGGGCGCAAGCACTCGTCGTGCGCCTCTCGAAAAATCCACAGATTGAAGCGCGAGCGATCGTCGACGATGTAGTCCCGCGATTGACACAAACGATAATTGTTATGCAGAACCGGGGATTGGCTATGGGAGCTGGCGATCGGGCCGACGATATCGAATTCTATCGGCAACAAGCATTCGAACTAGTAGAGTGGGCAGATCTGATGGTCTGCGTGCCGCTTGATGCAGATAGCATCGCAAAGATGCTGGCAGGCGTTACAGATACATTCCTCGGCGAAGTACTTAGGGGATGGGATACACAAAAGAGCATTGTCTTGGTCCCCGGCATGAGCACACATATGTGGTCAAACCCAATGACCAAGAAACACATGAGTAAATTGCATCGGAAATGGAATTGGATACGTGTGGTGACGCCGATATTATGGCATTACGAAGGATCGCCAAACCCGAAACGAGTACCCAACTGGAACGGTTTTAACGAAGTGCTGGGCATTATAAAGAACCAAGCCGACTTGCTAGGATTAGGAAGAGATGTTGAGGTCGCCGCCGCAATGGCGATGACTGATAATGCGGACGTAACAGTCCAATCCAAGCTACCGCCGGAGATTTGGACTATCATCCTCGATTATGCAGGAGACTGGGAACTTGCCAAAGCTCTAGGAATGTACACCAACCTACCGATGCCCTCACCGTGGACAAGTCAGCCCAGAGATCGTAACGATCCGTTGAAGGTGTACGAGCACGAGCTCGAGTGGACAGTGCTGACATGCAACTCCGCGGCGATATGCAAAAAGATATCGCAATCTCCACCAGAATTCAACGATATATCAGCACTTGTTATTAAACTAGTGATTAAATTTGGTCTTATTGACGTGTTGGCGTATATGGAAGCCAACCGACCTGATCTTTTTAAAGCATTTGACGGAACAACGTTACCAACCAAAGCCTCCGCTTATTATCCACGTACTGACGTGCTGGACTATTGGAAACAGAGCGCATGGTTCAGAGACCGTCATGTATATGACGCAGAAGCTGTCGATGGTGCCTCAAAGTTTGGGCATGTTCGGGTTTTAGATTGGTGGTGGCGTCAGTCTGGATTGAACATGCGTTATACAGAGTCTGCACTGGAGCAAGCTAGCGGAAATGGACATCTCTTGGTTCTCGAGTGGTGGCGCGATGCAGCAGCACAGGACGACAAGGTCGTTTTACGGCCGGGCCGGTCACTATTATGGGCAACACAACATGGACAAGCTGATGTGTTGCGGTGGTGGGACGCTTCAGGTATCCCTGCTGCTCATGGTGACAGCGTCGCCAAGATGGCAAGCCGCTGGGGCCAAGTCGAGGTCTTGGAAACCTGGAGACGGCTGAAAGGAGATGACAAGCTCGTGTTTGACGCCGAGGTTCTCGTTTCACCGACCATATTCAAGCACTTAGCAGTGCTTGAGTGGTGGCGTAACTTTGCACATGGAGAGCTCGAGGGTATGGAGGGTCGAAAGCAGCTGGTAGAATTCCGGACGTGCAACATCGAAGAGGCTCTTGAGGACAGCATAGGAGATCAGAGCGCAGTTCGACGATGGTGGACACAGAACGGGTTGAACCTAGGACTGCGAGACGAAGAGTGGCTCAAGACACGGTATCTTTAGAGCACACCTGGACCGCTGAGACGCAAACGACCACGACTACGCCACAACTCAAGGATGGAGACCAGCCCTGATTCCGGGACATTGGGTCCAGAATGGGTGTGGCAGTTTGGATCCTTGCATGGGATTAAATGCATGTGCCGCATGGTAGAGTAGGATCAATGGCGGTGCCGGCTAGTGCTAGCATCGGGTAATGGTGATCATGTTGACGTTCCTGGCATTGGTACATATCTTGGAGCGCAGGCGTCATTTGAGATTGATTGAGGAGTCTCTTGTTGAGACTTGTTTATGTTATTCAGGCATACGGAGCGTTTCTTTTGATAGGAAAAGGCAGGGTATGGGATACAGGTTTGGGAAGACATGAAAGCGTGAACTGGTAATAAAATATCAAAAGTTACGTTTGTGCAATTTGGTCAGAGCACATTTGATGTGAAGTTCGTGACACACACATATCATCTCTTTGATGATTCTTTTCAGCTAGGGAGCATATGTTGATCATAAGAGTGTCTGTCCATAGCACTTTGACGATAGATCAGTATCCATGATTCAGCATCGGATGTAATCAGACGAGTTACTATGCCTATCATCTTGGCATCAACCGCCAAGATGAAGCTGATATCTGGGGGTGGATCCTCATGTTGAAGACGTCTGATGCCGAAAAATCAGTCTCGTCGACCGGGCCGGTTCACTCGAAGAAATAGGGAAGAGAACACGACTTGGAAATAGTCTGATGCCCGACTACCGACGGCTCAAGTGTTAGTTTTCAAGCTTATTATTTTTCAGCTACGATTTCGGCTTGAGCTCAGTTTTGTTATCGTGACAAGGATTGCACTTGTTCTCCACACACACCCCTAGCTCGATCAGATGCTGGTTCCTGTCTGTCTCAATTCTCTTCTAGAAGAAATTTCTACCCATTCACGAGGGTGAGAAAAGGTTCTATACTTGTCTTGTGGCGCTGGGCTTACAGTAGTTCGTGAGGACGTAAGGAACCGGGATGTTATACCGATGCTAGCAACCGGGAGAGCAACAGACTTTTTCTTTCAGCCTCTTTATACTGAAAATGGAGACATTCGTAGAGTCGAAGATGAGAATGCTACAAGAGGGGCCGGGTGGTTCCGTGCCCACAGTTTCATTGCAGTCCGCTGGTCCGTTGACAGAAAAAGATGGCACGTCGGTGATGCCACTTGATATTGATTGAGGTGCCCAAGTTTTCATTACGTTTCGCTGGCTCGATATTCGTGGGGCCCCGCGAGCCCGGGACTCAGGATTCTCCAGATTTTTATCTGGAGAGATTTCACCTTGTTTGCTGGAGCTTGCGGGGGGAGTCAGAGATCTTGACAGATGGATAGATCCGGGGAAGTGTTGTAGCTGGGTAGGAGTTAGGTGAAGGCATTCGCAGAAATTTTGTGCTGCAGATTTGGAGAAATACAGAGGTTGAATTGGGGTTTGGTAGGTAGGTACTAGACTCACTCTAGACTGCATACAAAACAATTCCGCATTCTCCATTCTCTTATCTCTGCCAGAGATGTCCTTCTCCAACCAAATTAGGCGTGGTCAGGGGTGTTACTGATAAGAAGACAGACTCAAGAGACCCATCTTCCTTACAGGGTTTGTATCAGAGGACGAACAGCAAGTCAGGTCAGGTCAGGTCAGAATATCCCTCTAAACTAAAATCGACAAGCTTTTCCTTTTCTCCAATTCTCCTCTCTTGTTTGGTCTGTACTTGAAAAGGAATACATCAATTGGGCACAATATCACTCACGTAATAATGACTCGCAACGAAATCGGCCACAGTCCGACCAGACCAGACCGGGATCATACACGCTTAAACCCATGCTTAAAATTAACCTAAGTTAACTCATCAAGCAGTAAAAAAAAGAACCGCGTGCGAGTTTTCCACCATCTTCCCCCGCATTTCTCCTCTCGTTCTCGTGCCACTGCAGCAAGAGACTTCCTCTAGCGCGAGGTAGTTTTGCTTTGTTCTGCAAGGAACCGCTTTTTCGGTACCGAGTACCGCACCTGATGATGAACCTTTCCCCACACGATGCTGAGCAAATGCGGTACGAGAGACGCTGTATTTTATTACGTACGAGATGGACACTTGGCCTTGACCTTGTCTGGGGTAAGAACCTTGCATCGGAGCCGCGTGTGTTGGAGTGATTGCTTCGGAGCGCGCTGAAGCTGGGTGTTTGAGATGTTCTAATGATCTCGGGGTAACGGTCTTCGGTATAGCCGTTGGGACTGAGCTAAGTTCAAGGAAAGTCTTGTCGTGGGAGAAGAGGAGCCCAATGTCGCTGTTTGCTGATCATGGCTTACCAGGGAGGACTATTCAGTGTTGAGCGACTTTCTCTTCAACTTACACATACATACACATTGCAATAAACACTCTCTTTAATATGATACAACTCAGAAGTCTTCATTACATCTATCAACCAAGCTTTAACCGCGGTGGATTCCCCCTTCTTGTCCCGTCTTGGCCACGCCGTGAAACTGCCTATCTCTCTCCTCTCATCCACAACCACTCTGATAACCGTTACCTGCAGTTCCCATACCAAAGAGACAAGGATCGGTCCCCAATTCTCGCTAAACCCGGCCTCGCCTGTCTTGGCAGCACCTCTAGCGCTCCCCCAAACACCACGGAAATCCTCCCTCAAGCCATCACTTACGCGGAAAATCCTACACTACACACACACAATCGCTGGAAAAGGCCGAGTCATGGCTCCTCTGCTATTCCCCCACATAATGGCACTCTGTCGCCCGTACTTACCATTTTGAGACGATACAACCGGCCCGGTTGAGGTGAACTCGATCTCACCTCTCTGCTGCTTTAGATGATCAGCAGTGTTTGACACGCCGTTGAATGCACTGCTTATCATGCCCCTGTACCTAAAAGCATATCCGTTACCGCGGTGGAGAGCTTGGCCTAGCGCTGCATACCTTTCTCACCTCTACATGTCCTACATCGGGGAACTTGAGCTTTCTGGTATTGAGATGCCATAGCTCTACCTCCTTGTCAAGTTAATCGACATGATGAGCTCCTCTTACAGAAAACCGGGCCGGTTGTCATGATCCATAATCTCGATCATGGTTACAGTCAACTTGATTCTTAAAGGGCGATCCTCCCCCCTCCCTAGATGTTCTTATATCCAGGCTTGTGTCTCCACGACATTGCTCCCATAACCTCATCTCCATTCCACTAAGAGTCCTACTCTTGTAAGAGATTGAGTATTCAAGACTGATCTCGTCTTTGTTAAACTCTTCATCATGGGTTATCAAGAAGACCCCGAGTCGAAAGCCGTCGAGGCTCCCAATGTTTCAGACACTTCACCTGGTGTCTTGATCGATCGCAACTCCGTCGATAGAGAATATGGCCGTACCGTACGAGGTCTCTCCCCTCGACATGTTCAGCTCATGGCCATTGGTGGCTCCATCGGTACCGGTCTCTTCGTTGGTATCGGTGGAGTTCTCTCCAAGGCTGGTCCTCTCTCTGTCGTTCTCGGTTACTTGATCTGGGGTGTCTTCTTCGTCTGGCCTTGCAACTTGTGTGTTGCCGAGATGTGCTCGTACCTCCCTATCCGTGGTTCCATCTTTGAGCTTGCTGCTCGTTTCGTCGACCCTGCACTTGGTACGTTTTGCATACTATTAGTACAGAATTTCAGCTAATATGGAATAGGATTTGCTATGGGATGGACATATTTCTACGCCGGTCTTATGCTTGTTTGTGTGGAATACAGTGCTGTAGCGACACTGATGCAATACTGGGTTCCTGATATCAATCCTGCAGCTTGGGTTGCGATGGCAATGGTCGTTTGCGTTCTGCTCAACGTTGTTGCTGTCAAGTAAGTACAAATCACAAAACTTCACTCAGCGACAGCTCTAACAAACATTCTAGGTACTATGGTGAGGCTGAATTCATCATGGCTTCTCTCAAGGTTATCCTCCTCTTCGGTCTCCTCTTCATCACTCTCATCACCATGTGCGGTGGAAACCCCAAGGGCGACGCATATGGATTCCGATACTGGAAGGGCGGCAAGGCTATGCAACCCTACCACGCGGAGGGAGATCTTGGTAAATTCTGTGGCTGGTGGAAGGTTGTCCTCTACGCTGGTTTCACCATTGCTGGTCCCGATATGATCTCTCTGTCCTCCGGTGAGATCGCCAACCCTCGACGAACTATTCCCCGAGTCGCCAAACTCATCTTCTACCGACTTGTTGGTTTCTACGTCTTTGGTGTATTGGCTGTTGGTATCATCTGCTCTTCTGATGACAAGCGTCTGCTCGGTGCTATTGAGAATAGCGCCGCTGGTGCTGCCGCTTCTCCCTGGGTGATTGGCAGTAAGTCATGTTTTCTCCTTCAACACACAAACACAATGCTAACAAACAAATAGTTGAGAACCTTGGTATCCACGGTCTTCCCAGCTTGATCAACTTCCTCATCCTCACCTCTGGTCTCTCTTGCGGAAATGCCTACCTCTACTCCTCCTCTCGAACCCTCTACGGTCTTGCTCGCGATGGCCAGGCCCCTGCTTTCCTCATGAAGTGTAACAAGGCTGGTGTCCCAATGTACTGTGTCCTCACCGTCAGCGTCATCAGCTGCATCACCTTCCTTGTCGCTGGCGAGTCCTCCGTTACCGTTTTCTTTTGGTTCGTCGACCTTACCACCACCGGTCTCATCGCCACCTACACCATGATGATCGTTGTCTTTATCGGTTGGTTCCGCGCTCGCAACGCTCAGGGCATGGACAAGTCTACCCTGCACTACATCGCTCCTTTCAACCCTTGGGCTGCCTACCTCGGTCTCTTCCTTGGTGTCACTGCCCTCCTCTTCATCGGATTCGACAAGTTCGAGCCTTGGAGCACTCAAGGCTTCGTCACCAGCTACTTTTGCCACGCTTATGCTGCTATTCTGTTTATTGTCTGGAAGGTCATTAAGAAGACCAAGTTTGTCAACCCTGAGACAGCCGATCTTGTCAGTGGCAAGAAGGAGGTTGACGAGGAGTGCAAGCACTGGGAGGAGGGTGGTATTGAAGAGAACTATAAGCGTGAGCTTGCTGCTATGCCTTTATGGAAGAGGTGCTGGGAGCGCATGTGGTAATTGGGAAGGATATAGCTCGAAACTGTACAGATGTCCTGGTAGTCATCTAGGATATGTCTGGCAGTAATGCTCCAAATACATGTTCATTTAAGTTATTTTATGCCTTTCGGTCGGCGATGTGATTTTGTTGTTAAACTCGCTCTGTCCTCGAGCAACGTGATCCAATCCTGGGGCTTCTGTCTGTACAACGTCCCTCTGGTCTTCAATTTGTCGGCTTTAATGATGGGATGTCCATGTCTATACAATTGAAGCCGTGACAAGAGCCGCAGCTAGCAATAGGCAAGGTAACCCGACTATTCCAAGAAGATCAATTTGGCCTGAACAATTCATGCACCCAGGAGTAATTCTACCGGGTCTCTTTTTAGGCATTTGTCGATATATAGTGTATTTATCTATCCAGCTACTCAAATCGACATCAGGACATTGATTAAGGTGATTTGGTAGACTCAGAAACTTGTTCTGTTTTTTGCATTTATAGTCAAGTTGAAATTTGTGAACTGTTTCTCTTATAGTCGACTCTTGTCAATCACATACGTATTCTCTTTAAGGTATCGTTGGCCCAACATCTAGTTAGAAATGATCACAACCACCCGAACAGAGTTCGGCAACTTATTGAACTTGAACAGCGTCTTAGCATCAATTCATCCACATAAGAGCAGAATGAATATTTCAAAGCACCCAACAACATTTAAACATCGAAACCAAGAGTAATGGACTCAAGTGCACTGGCAACCCGTTTTGGATAAAGCCAGATATTACCCATGGTTTTCACGGCTACCCTGCACCTTAGAGAGGTCTCAAAACTTCCAACGAGCTGCTGACTTCTTTACGGACTACACAACTAACCATATCGATTCGTCGCTAGATTATATCCTATCACAGACTTTCATGAAGGAGAGGGTGTATTGCTATCAGAAACATGAATATGCCTTCTAGAATAGGTTGGTTTTGCGAGAAGGCAAGCCAAGATCGAATCGACCCATTGCAAAAAAGCAAACATGGGACGAAACTGGTCGACGCATAGATGAAACCAAACAATGTTCCAATACTACATACCCGACTCCATGGAATAAGAAAGGTAGATGCATGCAAGTGTCCCATTGGCTGTATAACGGCGAAGTGCAGACTGTAAACGGACTCAGCGAACGGATAGATAATTCGGCATTTGACAGCATTTGATATCTGACAAACACCACGAACAGTTGGCTCTAACATGTGGAGAGACGTTGCAATTGACGCAGCAGAGAAACAAAAAAGCAATTTATATGACTCCATCAAGATGTCAGCTTTGTTTGATGCAACCTCAACCAGCTCCATTTATCTCGGGATCCCATATATCCGAATATCACAGATCCTTTCAGCAGCAGTGGCTCAATGCAAAGACGGGCCTCGGGGGGCAAGAAAACACCGAACCTTGATACAGGGTGTNNACTAGATTTGCCTAAGTATTTTCATCACTTAGGGTTAAGGTCCTGAGTTTTCTTTCCTCCCCTAAGACGAGGCAGTACGGAGTAATTAATCAAGGAATCTCACAGCTCCAATTATTCGTTTGAAGCACAGATGGCTTAAAAAGCAAAAATAGGAAAACACTGGAGCTATCAAACACCAGGATGGTGTTTCATGTGATATATCGATTTCTTGCTCACAAGGACAAGGCAGTGAGACAAGAGGCAAAAAGCGAAAAGGCGAAAGTTATAACCTGAAACTCAACCAGAATAAGAAAAATAACCAGACGATCTGCTTATTTATACGGGCAGACCGTTTGTTAACAGTAGGAGTTGGCCGAAGGAAACAAGGTCCTTGCTACTCCCGTGTTTCAGGGGCTGGTCTTTTCGGAGCGGTAGGGCCCGATATGGGATATCGCTTGATGATGAGGATGGGAATAGACGTCAGAGGTTGAAATGTAGAACAAACGGAGGCCGAAGAATTGTGAATGCGTTCGTATCACACCTCATTTAATGATTTATTGGCAATATACAGAATCGAACGATAATCATTATCAAGGCAGAATAGTATGCCCTGGCTTTGATTGCTCAGTCAATAGTCTTGGCCTGCATGAGTCGCTAGCTGCGGGTTTACAGCATGGGGTGGCTGAAAGTGGCATTTTGGTGGACGAACTGTTGTCCACCATATCAGGTCTAGCTAAAAGAACGAAGGAAGGGCATCGTTTGTCCAAGGTAGTGACTGTGAATCTTGGTAAATGAACCACGAGGGAGCCTGGGATATAACACCCTGGCTCTCTGCCTTACCAGCATCATGACAGGCGACAGGCTAATTGATAGCTGTCCTATGCTGGAGCCTGGGAGGCTGATGATTAGGTTTGGTCGTCAAATGAACGACGAAGCTCATTGCATTGTGATAAATCACGATGGACAAGACCGCCTCCACCGCTAGGGAAATTTCCGGTATGACGCCGGCAATGTTGTGAGAAGTCAGAAAAACGAGTCATGTTGTGCTGCAAGCCCAGGGGCAAAAAAAGCTTGGGATACGAAGAATCTCACGATAGCTCAGCTCTCAATGGCAGAGAAAGCTCTTGGTCTGTGAGCTATCCGCCTCTGAAGGGAAAACCTCCGTCGTTGATTTAGCGCTGGTGTTGGTTGTGTTTCTAGCGGGCAATAAATCGGCCAAGATTCCAGTCTCTGATAGACAATGGAGTCTTGTTTGTCTTCTTTCTTTGATGTTTGTCCACTGTTTTCGTTACGTTGGATAACTAACTACCATAGAGACGTAGGTGCGTTACCCGACGAGATCCGGCTGATTGACACCAAGGATTGAGAAAATCCCTTGGCTAAGCTACGCTAGGCCATGTATAATTAATTGCTTGTGATTGATTATGCTCAACTTTGAGCTGAGCAAGACGAGGATTTTCATTACTAGACTGTAGCCGCCATCTCCGCTGACGCGGAACCGAGAAGCATGGGCCTAGATGAGGTAGTATCGTGCAAAGCGATCTACAGGTGAAATACATTGCTATGGAGATTCCAAAGGGATGGTATAAACAAAACTGAAAAACCCCATAGAGATGTTCCATCGTAATCGTGAAAAGGGAAGGCTGTGAGGCTCCGGATGACATTCCCGTGCCACACTATGTGAAGCACGGCGCGCCGATGTGTCTTTGTATTTCGGGAGCCGAACTCAGGGCGAACAAACATGTGGAAGCATGAACCAAGAGCTAGAACAGCTAGCAAAGATAAATATGGTAGCTGTTTACTCTATGTGGAATGCGTTTGGAACATTCGTGAAACCAAACCGTCAAATGTGCACGGCCTGAATCATCCGATAACGTTCAATGTCACAAGATTTGAAGATGGACATCATCTGGTAGTGAGATGGAACCCGAACATGTGGTTCCATTGACAATTACGGATACTCCGTACTCAATCATAATATCCTTACAGTCCCAGCCGAGATTGACAGCTGCGTTGATCAACCCCCTAAGAGGAAGATCTGGGGGACCTCGTGATAGCTGGGCTAGCTGGGCCAAGCAGGCCTCCATAACATAACATAACAAACAAGAGCACGCAAGCATCTCGTCAAGCAAATATCCACCAGTCAGTGCCACGGACCTCGCTAGTGAATTCAATCACGTCCCTCTCTGGGTGCTCCGTCATAGGTCATAGTTAGTCATATGCATGCCATTCCTTCTATCGCTTCCGCTCCCACCACCAACCGAACGCTTCAGGTTGGACACACAGGCACAGGGGGAGCTCGGAGCTCACAAGCAAAACAAAAAAAAACTTATCTCAAGGGATCCATGGTCTTCGGCTTTGAGTTAACATGTGAATCAAGCTTCTAAACTCAATTGTACCTGCAGAAAGTTAAATTCGGCTTGTTCTTCCAGGCTTCCTTTTCTAGTTGATGAGAACTTTCTGCAAGGATCTAATGTTAAACTAGGGGTGATGAACGACAAGAGGAAGGATCGTCGCCGGATCTGAAAAGAAGCAAAGTTGGACTGCCACGGTTGGATTGGTTAGATCCCCTTGATTAACCAGTCTTGGTATGGGATGAGTTCTTGTGATGCTTCTGGCTTCCTGTTCCTGGATCCTTTTTCCTTTTCTTCTCTTCTGCTTCTTTGCTTCCTTTCCGCTATGCACCGCCACTTCATCAAAGCTCAAGTTTCAATAACTGATGGACCTTGACCGCCGTTGGACGGCCTGCGCTCAGACAATGCGCTGCAGTAGCTGAATGAAGCAGGGCTTGTCCGTCCAATAGAACAACACGAGCACTGGTTATTACAGCAGACTTTAAGACATCTTCAGCGGCCTCAACAGTCTTCAGCGCCCTCAACAGTCTTCAGCGCCCTGCTTGTTCAGCGTAGGGAGGGTCCATTCTTTTTTTCCCCTCTCCCATTCTTCCTGCCTAGGAGCCAGGGCATGGCTAGCATGGCTAACTTACCACGGTTTGGATAGCGTGCCCGATGGACCCGCGCTGGCCTCACCCCGTCTCTGGAGGCTGGGACCCCTGGACATGAAAGGGAGGGGAGCGTTTGGCTCACCACCGTCACCACCACCATTCGGCACAGTCTAGCAGTCTAAACGGTAAATCCTTGTCCATTTTCTGTTTGAATGCAGAAGGGAAGAGATGAGATGAGATGATTTGGTTGAGTCGAGTTGAGTTACAGATGAAAACGGCAGCACGAATTGCCGGCGGTACATAATTGTAGCCAAGACCTCCCACTCTGTGCCACTCTGTGGGTTGCAAATAACCAATTCAGGCCTTTACCGGGGAACTTGATTGGACGGGTTAGTTAAGGGGATCGGAAAGATCGAACAGCAATGGAAGGCTTCTCTGCAAGGCATAGATGGTGATAATAACAAGGACCCTTACGGTATATGTGCCGCGCTATAGGGGACTCAGAAGCAAATTGCCATTCGTAAATCAACCCCTCCAGCAGTTGACGGACTGACCTCAGACTCTCAGCTCCATACAACACCGCTAGTCATTCTTTGGGAAAACGTGCCCAATCCCATGAGCCTTTGGGTGAAAAGCCATGACTCTCTTTTGACTTTTTGACTTTGTATTGAGCAAATGATGGCGGGGGTATTAGCCGGGTTTGGCTCTAGCAGGCCACTACTTGCAGGTGGTATTTATGCTTTAGCTGACACTGGACTTCTCTGAATGGGTGAATTGGACGGAGAAGGAGTACAGATTTGACTGTGATTTGCATTTTTGTTTGCACGTATTCGCGCCACCAGAAGCTGTAGGGATAGAATACGATAATAGCTGGCAAGCCGCTCTGATCTTTTTGTGATACTAACTGTTATTATTACGATTCTCTCGTGCCAAGTCAACCCCTGTAGTCGAGGCACTCCTCAGTTCATGCTCTCTTTCACCTGACAACTTGACAAGACGGACAGTGGAGGCTCAATCAAAGTCGCTTAGATCTCTCTCATTTGCCCTCTCGCGTGCTGGTGGAGAGTCTTTCCAGGTTGTGATCGCTCGCCGGGGCGGCATTTAAGCAGATTGCGACCGGGGATTGAATTGAAGAGAGACACAGAGAGAGAGAAAGTCTTCAGGCTCTTCTTGATCATCCATCATCTCACACCCTTCCCTCTTAGCGCACGCCTCCTCAACTCTTACACCCCTGTAACTAACTAATACCCATGTCAAGCCAGATCCAAGTCTGCTGAACCCACCTGGACTTTCACCGTCCGTCCTATTCATCTCGACATCTGCTTCTTATTCCTCTGATCCCCTCCCAATCTTTCCCCCTCCTATTCTTGTTATTCAATATCGTTAACGGTTGTTCGTTCCATCTAGCGGGAACTCTGTGAGGGGAAGATACGCAGCAAAGCGAGATTGATATCGCACGGCAGATCGAACATACCATAACGAATCCCTGGCTCGATATGGCACGCCAATAAGACTAGTCTGAAAAACACCAAAAGACGAGGCGATTTCTTAATATTATCTAGCAGCGTCCCATCGGCAAATCGCTTGCGATCGACGACTAATATTTTCCGGGACTGCTATCTACCGCGATAATATTTAGAACCCGCGAGCCGCCTCCTTGGCAGCAAATTATCAAACTCCCAGTTAACTCTCAAAACGACACCGCTCTTCTCCCACATGTTGGGCGAAAGACAGTTGACCTTGCCCTGACGAGAGAATCCCCACGGGGGGATAATATTCAATCTGGCGACGGAAGACAGGATATAACCGAGAGACGTCGCCGGAATCATGGGCAAGTTTGCGTTCCCAGGCCGCAAGAAGCAGCCTCCAAAGGTGACCGTCACCGCACCGCCCATGAGCAAAGCTCAAAAGATTCTCGGATCGACTGCTCTCAATATCGACGCTCCTCAGCAATGGGACAATTTCTCCAGCTCAAAGGTCAACCTGGCAGCACCTGGCGCTCCCGAGACATCTCAGGCACAGCTGAGCCACAGCTATGGCCATGTCTCTCCTGTGAGACATGATCGTGGAATGCGGGAATGGGGAGATGAGTCTGAGATCGTGCCGCGGCAATTCAGAGTCAACGGAGTGCCTACCGATGAGTATGACGAGGATATGTCTGACATGACTAGCATTCTCCGGAAACGACAGTCTTCTTCGACGCTTCATTCTTGGTATGACAAGACTAAGCAACCCCTCGCCATATCCCAGCAGACGTCAGCTTCAGCTATGGCGAAAGGACTACCGTCAAAAGCGGAAAGAATGCTGGATATGGAGAACTCCCTCGCGGAGGCCAAGCTAAGGAAAAAGAAGCCTGCAAAACTGGATCTGTCTCATCTTATGGGGCGATCTCGAGGCAAGAAGACCGAGCCTCAATGGGAGGGTCCGATGCTGGGCCAAGTTGTTCGATCACCATCTATCATGTCACCGACAAGCACACCATCTCTACGAGGCAAGCTTTCAAGACGGCCTACGAGGGAGAGTCTGAGGTCAATGAACTCAGACGAAGCCAATCGACCAAAGACAGGCGAGAGCAACAACCGCAGACAGCACAACCACCTAAATGGGCTACCTAACCTCTACGAGCATTACGAGCAAATGTCTTTCCGCTCAATCGCTGACGATGAGTTGGATCTGCCGGATCCGGTAGAAAAGACCGTCAAGAAGTCTAAATCCAAAGATTTGCTTCAACTCAAACCCACTGTTTCTCATCAGAGCAAGCATGAGCATCGGCCCATGCCACCGGCTCATGATGAGCAAATCATTTCACAATACGCTAAACGCAATTTACCTCAAACACCCCAAGCTATCCTTGCAAGCAAACCTGGTCAATCTTCACCTACAGACTGCGCTGCTAGTGTTTCTAGTAGACACACCAGGACGTCTAAGGCTTCGAAGCGCACCAGTAGGAGTTTCCAGGAGTCGGATCTTCAGGAAAAGAGTGTTCTTTCGCTCTCTTCGGACTCCGAAGATGATGTTTACATTGAGTCGTCTTCAAAGGGCCCTGCATCGATTCCAGAGTATGCGACATCGGAAGCTGGATCTTCTATCGACTTCCGTCCAAGCACCTCTCGAACTAGCTCAAGTGCCGATAACAGCTCAAAGCGACTTAGCAGATCGAGCAAGCGAACATCAAACTCCAACAATTACCTGACCATCCCCAACGGCCACCATCGAAATCCTATCGTGGCTCCGCGAACCAGCTCCCTTTCTGGAAGCTCGACGAACACGATTCAGGAGGGCACTGCTGGGCAATCACCGTCACAAAGCATATCCAGCTCATCGGCAAACACATCGAATACCTGGCAAAGCAAGCCAAGCTTCAGCTCCCAAGAAGCCAAGGTTGTCGCCTTGTATCCTGACCAGGGACGTTCAGATTCTATAGATTCCGAGCAAGATAAGGAAGTGGATTCGGAGAACGATCCCGCACCAGAGCTCGACTTCCTTCCCGCGAGGAGATACGTTCCCCACGAATCTATCTCTCCCAACGCCGACGCGCCGACGCCTCCTCTGAGTCCAAGCTCCGTCGATTTCTACATTCGCTCTGCCCACTCTTCTATCGATGGCAAGGGAAGCCATAACCGCTTCATGGCTGTTACTCGCCAGGAGGAGATGCTTCTGGCCGCCCTCCGCCATAAGCGACAGATCATGCGCGGCTCTATCCTCTCTGAGATGGAAGAGAACAGCCGAAACGAGAAGGCCAATCACAAAGGTCACCAGTCGAAGCCTTCCGAGGCCACTATCACCGAAGAGACCTTCGACCTCGACTTGGATTTCCCTGCTCCTCCTACCTTCAAGGATAAGACAACTGTTGCTGCTGATGGCACCACCGTCATCGACTTGAGCCATCAAAATTGGTCTGGCAAATCCGAAGCCACCACTACTACTCATCACTCTAATAAAAAGGTTCATGAGCCTAAACCTCATAACAATGACCACCATCAGCGCGAGCGTATTCTTCTTTATATCGACAAGGGTCTTGCGGCAGAGCACTCCATCGAGGAGGCCGAGCCCAGCCCTGATCTGAGCGACTTTTACGACTACGAGTTCGAGGACGAATCTGAGGGTTCAGAGGTTGTCCCTGAGGTTGTCATGTATACCCAGCAGCGTCGCCACAGCGATCGAAAGGAGCGCCAGTCCGTTGTCAAGCGCCAAACGAGCCGATCGCGTCAACGAAGCCCTCAGCCTCACGGCGAGAATCTCGAGGTTGGCGTTCCCCGACCCGACAGCCCCATCTCCCCTGATGCTCTTTCGACTGTGGCTCCTAGAGTCAATAAGAAGATGGCTCGCCTGAGCGCCGTCGGCCCCCCTGCGAAATGGGGGTTTGAGGACTAGACATCACACCATATATATCACACATATCATCTGCGATTTACGATACCTTTCACCAACGTTCACTTTTCATTTATACATATTTTAAAACAGCATTCTGGGGATTGGAGTATTTTATTTCTTGGATACCTCGGTCACTTTGATGATCACGCACATCAAACATTTTCCTTTGTCGGCGATGATTACCTGCGATTTACTCTTTTATTTTCCCTGGAGTACTTCAGCTAAAGCGGCGTACTGGGGATATCTAAGGCCCCTTTGTCATGAAAGTGGAACGGAGAAATCTCCCTCAATGACTATGCCCAACTCTCTTAGGATATCTCGAAACGTCTAGCCTTTTACCATCTCTACGAAAATCGACTTTGCTTTGAGTCATCGGGTCTGGGATTGGTTCTGAGGACAGGCGCAAGAGCGGGTAGCAATTTGTTCTTTGACGAACGTGACGAAAAGCCAATAAGAATTGGAGGATACTGGGACTGTAATGTGATGAAGACGGAAGGGAAGGGAGAGGCATTCTGCAGCTTTGTATATCATATTGTAGTTCGCGATTGTTATAATCGCATATGTTCTCGAACAACAGTGGAGTATGGCCTGTTGGCTTGTTTCTTACTCCATCTTAAAAGACTTTGTTGATCTTCATGTTCGATTCATAGATTCATCGTATGGGTTTAATCTTGACATAACGGCGTGTAGAAGTGTTCGTGATTTAGAAGTAGGTAGAGCCCTCAGGAGGCTGGGCGATCTTCTTGTTCTGGGACGAGGCCATATATCTGCAGGATGTTAATATGCTGTCCTTCCCTTGCTTTAATATGATGCTGGCATACCGTCGCAACTCTATGAGCACAGTCTCCATGGTGTTCTCGCGCTTCCACTGGGCGAGGCAGGGCAGTTGGTTGGGGTCGACGATGCCGTTGGTGGGGTTAACACAGGGCAAGTTGATCTGGCTGATGAACTGGATCGAAGGAGGCTTGTCAGGGTACTCGGGACCGCAGTGCATCTTGACACTGTAGATGCGGTTCTCGTGAACGGACTGAACCAGGATAGGTTAGCGATGATCTTCGCGAATCTATGGTAATCTCGATTGCTTCCATATACTAGAGCGGGGCACGTACATGAGGAGGTCCAAGAATTGTGCCGTTCCATTTGCTCATGAGAAGATCCTCGGGATCCTCAAGACCGTAACTGCATGCCTCAGCGCCGAGACCTTTCTCTCCCTTCTCGAGCTCCTCCAGTAGGCGAAAGTTGCGAGGAACCTTGGCGGACATTGTGTTCGATTACTCAAAGAGAACCTGGTTGGGTAGCGATTATTGTTGGTCAAATAGCGTGGTATTTTCGGTATCAGAGGTCAAAAATCGTGGATGAGTAAGAAACGAGGTTCGCGATAGATGACGTTGTTGTAGTAGCGGGTTGATATTGGGCGACTGCGGTTTGCGTTGGTTTGGTTTGGCGGGATCCAGTCACAGTCGCGGGGCAAACAAACAGAAAGGCAGGCGGTGAATTGTCTCGATAAGACCAAGCAAGAGTTCCCCGCCAATACGGAGTACCATTTTCGATATTGGAGGCACAGCCACAGAAAGCCGAGGCAAGTTGCTTGTCACTAGCCACCCGCGTCACATCGAGCTTGCCTGGTCGTGCGGGCAAACGTCGGGATAAGGTATCCAAAGGAAGCTCTGAGCTCACCCGACCACAGCCAGAGTGTTTTTCCCACTGGCTCGGAGGAGAGGACGTCATTCTGGAACCGTGACCTTCAACAGACTCGAACTCTCTATATCATGGCCATGTCCCTTACGCGGACAGCCCTCAGGGCGCCGCAATCGCGTCTCATTACAGCCGCCGCCGCCATCACAGCTCGATCTATCGCCGCGCACCGGTCCTTCAGCACCACCAACCATGCTCTACTCCCCTCCGGCTTCGGATCTCCCGTCTTGCCTTCATACTTCTCGAAGCCCCGGCTGCCGGCTAATACGGTTGTCCGGTTTGTGCCTCAGCAGACGGCTTGGATCGTTGAGCGCATGGGAAAGTTTAACCGTATTCTTGACCCCGGTCTGGCCATCCTCGTGCCTTTTATCGATCGAATCGCATACGTCAAAAGCCTCAAGGAAGTTGCCATTGAGATACCCAGCCAAAGCGCCATCACTGCGGACAACGTTACTCTAGAGCTTGACGGTGTTTTGTTCACCCGTGTCTTTGATGCATATAAAGCAAGGTGGGTTATCCAATTCTAAAGAGCAATTGAGGTCGTGATGGACATGTGACTGACCCAAAACTTGCATTCCAATAGCTATGGAGTCGAAGATGCCGAATATGCCATCTCTCAGCTTGCCCAGACGACCATGCGATCCGAGATTGGCCAATTGACCCTCGACCACGTCCTCAAGGAGCGTGCCGCCCTCAACACCAACATCACCGCTGCTATCAACGATGCCGCTGAAGCCTGGGGAGTGACCTGCTTACGTTACGAGATTCGAGATATCCATGCTCCTGGCGCCGTTGTCGAGGCCATGCACCGACAGGTCACTGCCGAGCGTTCCAAGCGTGCTGAGATTCTCGAGTCCGAGGGTCAGCGACAAAGTGCCATCAACATCGCTGAGGGTAAGAAGCAGAGTGTCATTCTTGCTTCCGAGGCTTTGCGCGCCGAACGAATCAACGAAGCCGATGGTGAAGCTGAGGCCATCCGTCTCAAGGCTACTGCCACTGCTCAAGGTATCGATGCTGTCTCTGAGAGTATCCTGAAGGGTGATGCTGGTGCCCAGGCTGCCGTCAGCTTGAGAGTTGCTGAGAAGTACGTTGATGCCTTTGGCAAGTTGGCTCGTGAAAGCACAGCTGTCGTTGTTCCCGGCAATGTTGGAGATATCAGCGGCATGATCGCTACTGGTCTGAGTGTTTTTGGCAAGGTTGGCCAGGCCCAGGCACAAACTATGGCCAAGTCTCTAGTCGAGCCCAAGGAGGGCTCGGAGACCGAGACGGATACACCCTCAGAGCTTGATGGCCAGGCAAAGCCTGGTGTCAAGGAGACAGTGATCGAGAGCTTCAACCAGGCTGCCAAGCGATAGGGATAAAATACTAAAATAGCCTATGGTATATTACGGACGGAACGAGATGAAATCACCCTTATATCAGCTCATCACTCAACCACAACATGAACATTCCACACTACCATGATTATCGGCGTTCAGCGGATGTATTATAGGGATCTCTGGAGGATCCGAGACGGCCTTGCTCACAGAGCTAGGGGATAACGGAGAGAAACGTCATCATGTAACATCAATTTTTTTATTCACAATTTAAGCGCATGGCAAAAGGAGGGAAAATCACGGCTCACCAGTCTACCTACTTCTTCAAGCATATAAATAGCCTGCTGTTGAAGTAGGGGGACACAGAATCGAACTATTTTGACTTTTACTATGTGTGCCCTACCGGTAAACTGACACTCTCTGCTGTCTCTGGTAGTTCCGGGTTGCGTCTGTTGTTTGAGGAGTAGTGAAGTAATTAAGGCGAGTATTAAAAGAACGAAGCATGGCTCATTGATTGATTCAGGGGTATATTGTTTCGATGCTAAGGTATGTACGAAGAATATTCCAAGCCCATGCCAACATCATTCATTATTTCCAGCTCCTGCATTGCTACAAAGACTGAAGGCCACAATACCAGTTCAGCTTATCCATGTCGCTAGTATAACCACAGCATCTTGATAAAATCGAGTTACATGAGTCGCAACTTAAAGGAAAAGAGGAACCATGGCAACGAGACCCATGAAGAAGCTAGGCACCAAGATAGAGCCACTGTTGCTTCCTCCGTTGTCGCTGCTGCTGCTACTGCCGCTGTCTCCATTATCGTCACCACCAGATCTGGGGCCGGTAGGTTCAGCAGCCGAAGAGAATGTAGAGAACTTGTTGTCATCGACCGTGGGGACAGGCTCGATCGAAGGGGCCGTGAATGAGGGAGAGTCGGATGTAAGTGTTGGGGACTCTTGAGTGAAGCTGGACTTGTCACCATCGTCGGATCCGCCACTTGAGCCACCACCACTGCTACCTCCGCTTGAGCGATAGCCGCAAGTACCATCGCTTCTACAGACTTGCCCAGACAGACAGTATCCAGTATCACAGCAGACCATTCCCTTGGGCATGCAGCCATCACCACACTTTTCTTGGTAAGTCGCGCAGCTACCTCCAGAAGAACCTCCTGGACTGCCGCCAGAGCCGGAGCCAGAGTTGCAAGTTCCATCGGAGCCGCAGGTCTGACCACGGAGACAATAGCCAGTATCACAGCAGACCATGCCCTTGGGCATACAACCGTCACCACAGGTCTCCTGAAAGCTCAAGCATGAGCCTCCAGATGAATCACCCGGGGAACCACCACTTCCGCCGCTGTCACACTCGCCCTTGGTGACACAATACTCTCCGCAGAGCTCCTTGCCCGGTGTGCAACCAGTTGGGGGACCAGAGCACACCTTTCCATCCTTACAGCAGCCGTCAGCTTGACAATGATAGCCATCATCACAGTAGGCTCCTGTTCCCTTGTTACAGCACTGAGCGCCTTCATCCATGCAGCTGCTATCGCATGATGTCTTGCCAGCGGGGCAAGAACCAGCCATGCTGAGAGTCTGGGGACGAGGAGTGAAGCCAGAGAGAAGGGGAAGGCCCTTTGGGTGTGCTGCTTTGGAGTTGCTGAAGTGGACGCTATCAGCCGCGAAGGTCAAGCCCGCGAGGGCGAGGAGAAGAGTTGATCGCAGCATGTTTGAAAGACTGTATAAGAGGGTTTGATCTACCGAAAACGATTGGGTTGAGAGAACTCTGGCGGGCGAAGCAGACAGGTCAAGCTGAACAGGAGATTTTCTCTTCTTATAAGAGCACTGGTATCAACAGGCTGCTACCTACTCGAACGGCTGAAAGCCAGCCCTCGAGTCACAGACCAGTTAGAATCAACTAGCTGGGTACGTTAATATGCTAATGCATCCAATGTACGCCACCAAATATCTCCAGGGTCAAAGGTGGAAGCTCCATCTTGACGATGGCTTCGTGCGGGTACCATGTCCGTCTGTGCTAGAGGCATGACCATCCATCCACCAATACAAATTGCAGCAGGTCGCCACAATACCTTGCCGAACTATAGGCAGCTGTGACTTCTCTGTCTGTAACGTGTCTACCTTCAGTGACTAATACCAAGCTTCAACTGTATGTCCTCGAGTTGAAGATCTCCGTTGAGAGACGAGTTCCCATATCCAGTTAACGTGACATACCAAAATAGGGCATGAGTGCGAGTGTCAGACCGGCCCAACCACATTCCGAATAAGACTATCCTCAAATTCTGCCCGATCATCATGCACCGTCCATGAACCAAACAATTTAGCAGTGCTACAGTGTTGCTCTGTATAAGTTGGTGGGGACTGGGGTTCAGCTTTGGGATCCCTGCATCGATCCTAGATAGCCTGCCCCGGAGGGAAGTCGGAAGATGATCTTTTTCACAAAGATCGGTCACAAGGCCATGAACCCAGGTCTAGTCTCGTACCTCACATTTGGCCCATTACACAACTTGCATAGCTGGACTGCAGTGTAACACTGTTACTGCAAGGCTGGTTGCATGCAGTGGATGAGTTGTAGGTTGAGTCGACCAAACAGATGGAAAAAGGCTGAAGTCGAGACAGCCACTGAACAAAGTTAAGATTAGGCTTCTGTCTTGTCTGCCCTGCAAGGCCGGGGGTTCCAAATTTCCCGTCCAACGATATTGAGCACTAATTGCTCTGCCCTATGAGACTCATCTCGTGTCGGCCGCTTGCACTAACTAGAGCAATTGATGTCCTGTCCCATCTTATATCACCAGTGACATTCATCGACTCTTCTGCTATCCCGAATTTAGATCACCAACAGAGTTCACCCTAGGCAGAAAGGGACAGAAGCTCAACGTGCAAGGCTGATTGATCCATCGCACTCTCTGTTGGATATTAATGAACGCCTCAATCAGTGCCAGGTGACTTATGCGAAAATTATTGCCGCAAATCTCGGAGCTTTTTCAAGGAGACGGGGCCTTTATTTCTGCAGCTAAAATGTTCCACAGGGTCCAGACCTTATGAGCATTGAGCGGTGGAGGTGGAGGTGGCGCTGGTGGCACCAAGAATATGCTAGCCAATTCACAGCTCCTCTCATTGAACAGTTTCTCTTAGGGAAGTGGTGAGGATGATCCTCGAATTCGTATCCTTGCATTATCAATAAGGATTATGCCTCGTCACGCTAATGCTGCCACAGGAGTGATGATTCAATAACCTCGCGATGATGGAGAAGTTGGCCCGACGAGAGGGTGTCATAAGGGGTATGGCTTTAGAGAGCAATTAGTATTGATAAATATCAATCAGAAATGTTAGAGGGACCTGTGAATATGCTATTTTTAGCAACAACCTTTCTCGCATCTTGCAAATTTCATGAACATAACCCTCCCTTCAGCAGATACCTCATACTGACACTCGAATATCCTTCTTGATCAAAGTACCAACAATCTCCTCACATGCGAATGAAACCTGCAGTTTCTCGTCACGTTTTGCGCCTAAACCGATGATGATCTCTTTCTTGTCAACCAGCTTTTTAGCACTTCCTCGCCAGAACCAAGCAAGTCGTCCGTCATCCCCTTGGACGAGTAATGTGAGCCAGGGTGTGCGGCCCTTCCAGTGAGGTAGCTTCTCATTGTCGAATCCGAGGACAGCTCGAGCAATCCAGAGAGGTTGACTGGGTTTTGACGTGTCTGTCGCAGACCGTTTGTCTTCCTGCGGAGTTGTTGACTTCGAGTTGGCAGTCGTGTCGGGAATGTAAGGACCAATAATCTCAAAGTCGAGTGTGAGACGAGGAAATCCGGCAACTTTGTGAAGGATAGTCTGGCCGAAAGGCGGGTTTCGACTAAGAATGCGTTCTATGTTGTAGAACTCAACCGTGGATAACTGCTTTATGTTCTTGATGTTGGCCTTGACGAGCTTGGCCTTTTTCGCTTGGCCGATGCCCTCGATTTGGAGGAGTTGACTGTCGCTTCCCTCCCAAACTCCAGCCTTGACACACCTCAGCACTTCAAGAGCAACATAGACTCCCTTTCCATCGCCTCGTTCCCCAAGGATGTCGACGAGGCACCTCAGCACATGGTCGAGGAGTTTGTACATGCGGGCGAGTTCTTTTGTGAGCTCTTTCCGCGACGGCCCCGATAGTTTGTTGGGCCAACCAGTCTTGAGCAGATCAATCTGAACCAAGAGATATACTTTGTGCCATGGTTGGGAGATGAATTCTTTAACTTGATAGGGAATGCCGGTGTTGTCGTTGATTGCTCTGAAGAAGGCCGTCTCCTCCTTTTTCATTGGGAACGACTTGAACTCGGTGGCAGAGCATGCATTCCTCAAGATGTCGCGAGCATCTGGCTTGCTTTTAATCTGGTAAAGAATCTTGAAGGTTGAGGTGGAAATTTCGTAACGCTTTTGGATTTCGTTTGAAGTTTCTGGAGCCAGAGTTTGCGGCTTCGACGCCGCCTGCTGTGCTTCTGCCATGATGGACAGAATTCAAGTTGGTTTGTTTCTCGACTTTCTCTCTGTGTTCTATGAACAGCAGAAATAATTTAATGATCCTGGAAGACTGGGGACCTTCCATCTTGTTATTGCAGAGTACCTCCTGCTTGCTTTGGGTCATCCATCATTGGAGAGTGTGGAAACTGCACCTTCCTCCCCTGAAGATCTCGAGAACGACAAGTAAGGTAGGTGCTCGGCACACTCGACCGCTGTTTAAGGCATCAACTATCTTATGGAATACTTTCTGGAAGTGTCGAAGTCGCAACTGAAAAAGCAAGCCGATCACGGCTTGATGAGAGGAACATTGGCTCTCGAGTGTCGATATATTGATGCTATTTTACCTAGCCAGAATGAACGTCGAACAAAGGGGGCCAATGACGAAGTGAGAGAAAGGCACCTGCTAGAATTTATCTTCTATCAAGAGAAATTTCTCCCAAGTAAATGATGGTCAGAGATGGCAGGTCTTTCATCATGTTATCTGGCCATTCAATATTCCTGAGCGACAACCTTCTCTCTGATCGCATATTTATACCATCGGATTCGACAAGCTTTCAGTACCTAGTAGACAAAAATAATATCATCGATTAAAAAAGGGTTCTTGTTAACGAACATGACTTCATGTCCGGAAATGCATTTTGCTGGTGAAATAATTCCATCTCAGTGGAGACATCGACTCAGCTGAAAGTTGATGAGGGGTCATTTGTCGGCGAAGACTCATCTTCATTCAAGGTAGCTCTACAAATATATTAGTTATAGCACGACACATTTCACTTATTTTGCTTCAAATTTTCTCTTGAAACTAGAGAAATAAGCAATAATGTTGCCTTGCAAGCTCTCACCTCCACTGCAAACCATCATAATGTCATCTCGCCCGCAGTTCTTTCATCTTCCCAACTCTGCATCGTGTCGTATACTCGACCGCTTCAGTGACCTTCCGGACGATGCGGGAGTTGAAGATGAGAATGGCAAAATTCCATTTTGGCCGCTATTGAAACACCTTCTCTGCACGCCTGTGTCGAGTATCGTGCAGCTGATTGATCGATTACAAACAATTGCTGCCAACGCAGAGACATGTCAGGATAGTGACTATGGCTTTCTGAAACGGTTTCTTGAACAGTGGGGCGAAGCTGATATACTTGATACGATATGGCCAAAGATTCGCGATATTGCACTCGCTTTGCCTACCTACTTTCCTAATGGAAAGCTTGAGCTGCTTCAGCCGGGACATCCACTCCATCTAAGTCGTGGGCAAGTTGCTTGTCTTGTGGTGCATCAATTCGTCTGCTCATTTACGCCTCAAAGGGATGATGACGGTTATCAAGATCTGGGCATATGGTTTCCATCCGAGCAACGGCATCCTGCCGCAGTACAGATGTACTTGGAGGCTTTGTTTACATACTTTGAGGGTATACCCAAAGCAATTGCTCTTCTGGAAGACCACCAAGTTGCACACAATGAGGTTCACGGTTCTGTCACATACGAACTTCATCTAAGAAAGTTAGTCTCACTAGACGCTGCGAAGTTAGCAAAACTACAGGTGAACTTCCTGGACGCTCACACATCAAATACACATAATCCAGAAGTTCAAGGCGAAGGAGGAGCAGCTGTCGTATCATCCAACAAGGTCATCGGGTTTGGTCAATCCGCCACACAGGAAGAAATCTTTGTCGGGATTGCTCCTGAAGCTTATCCCGTGGTCCTCGTTGCGCCACATCTCACAGACGACACAGTCATCACTGTTTTGGGGGCGAGAGCGATGGTTGATATGAAAGGCCAAAGACGTAATATTGAATGGACGATACGTCCCACGCCGCCATCAGAAGACTTCGCAGGTTGGAAGAAATCATGGAGGGGAGGACGTCTTGTCTTCATGGACGCTTTGGAGATGGACATGCTCGACCACTCGGAGAACGATGGGTTACCCGACTTATCTCAGGGGAATATTGATCGCGAAATCAACAAAGCAGCAAATGGGTTTTCATCCTATAAAGGAAATTCCGTCTTCACTGGGCTCTGGGGCTGTGGCGCCTTCGGAGGTGACCCAGGGGTGAAACTCCTGATACTATGGCTCGCAGCAGGGGCAGCAGATGTTGAGTTGAATCTAATACTTGGACCCGGAGAACATGACCTGGGAAGAAAACTGGAAGAAGTAGTCAGGGATTGCCAAGATTTGACCGCAACTGGCGTGCGTGAGCTGCTATCAAGAGTTCCTCGAGACTTGAGAGGTGGAGGAATTTTGGGATGGGTTGCGAACAAGGCCTCAGGGGCTCAGCATGACACATGTTGAGGGTCAGGAATCATGACTTTGCCAGCCAAGGCTTAGAAAGAATACTCCGTAAGCTCATTAGAATTCTGACAATCAGGACCGAACTGAACCCCTTCATGGGCTATCACCTGAAGCACTTGAGGAGTAAGTGGACCTTGAACCCGCGTATAATCCCAGTTGCTGTACAGATCCCGAGTACATCGATTTTTGGGAGAAGTCCGAGATATTCTTGGCTTTTATGGAAACTCATGTTACTATAATCGTATGTTGTTGAGGCCAAAAGAGAAAAAAACCATGAGTATTCAAATGACGTCTATCAGGAAAACACTTTGTGACGAGAGGACCGTAGGATGGCACAAGTATAACCTAAAAATATGCATCATAGGCCCCATACAGAAAGCTTCCTTCACTAAGTGCGAGACTAGTTTCTAATTTACGTATGCGTAAACCTTATTGAATTTTAGTATTTGTACTCTTGTTCAGTCGCTGTCTCTTATTGCTTTCTTCGTAAAATGATCACCCGGACTAAGATTTGAGAGACAATACACACTGAATATAGACAGCAAGATGTGATAAGTAATCTATTGATTATTTATGTTCCTTCAAAAAGTATATACATCGTAAACGAAGCTCTTCATTTCACCAACGATGCCGCTGGCGAAGAAGCCCAGACAATGAGCATCACCGCTTACAGCTTAAGAGTGGCACCAGCAACACCAACAACAGCCGACTTGACCTTGGAGGAGCCGACAAGAGAGTACTGGTAGGGGATGTTGGACTTGGAGATGGAGCCCTTGGGAGCATCGTTGGTGGAACCGCCCAGGTTTACATCGTTGACAGAGATGGTACCAGTCTCCTTGGAGTCCTTGGAGGTGAGAGCCTTCTTAGCGCTGGAGAAGGTGGTAGACTCAACAAGAACCTGGGCGCCCATGCGGGAGTTGACACCGGTCACGCTGATATCCTCGTAGTAGTTGTTGAAGACGTGGACGAACCCGAAGCGGACAGAGGGAGCGCGAGATCCAATGCTGGACCAGTGGTTGTTGGCGTAGGTAACGTGGAGAGTTCCCTTGTCCTCAGAACCGTTGCTGTCGGAGTGGCCGACGAGAGAGGCCTTGTGGTGGTCATGGAAGTGGGTGTTGGACACCGTGACGAAGTCAGAGGCGTGGGTTACATCGAGAAGACCATCGTAGAAGTCCTTGTCCTTGGAAAGGTCGGAGGACAGCTCGCAGTGGTCGACCCAGACGTTGGTGGACTTCTGAATACCGATGGCATCACCGTTCTCAGCAACAACGTTCTTGATCTTGAGGTTGCGAACGATAACGTTCTTCTGCTTGTTGATGTAAAGACCAATGTTGTCAAGAGAAGCACCAGCGGCACCGACGATGGTCTTGTCAGACTTGACGCGGATCTTGTTGTTTCCAGAGATCTGGCCCTTGACGTAGATGACCTGCTTGCCCTCCGACTCAGCAGCCTTGCTGAACTCGGCGAGAGAAGAGACAGTCACAGTAGCACCACCAGCACCACCGGTAGTACCGCCGTTCTGCGTAGCGTAACCAATGTTGGCAGCATCAGTGATGGCAGCTCGCTTGCCGAGAGTCTTTCCGGCCTCCTGGAAGGTAGAAGTAGGGACGGCGCTGGCCAGAGCAGCGAGGTTGAGAAGACCGAGGAACTTCATGTTGACGATTCTAAGTGTATATATCAAGAAATTGGGTAAGAATAAAGAGTGGAAGTCGGAACCAGTCCAGACAGTAACGATTGAAAAGAGTTGGAAAAGAGTAGTGAAGGATGAAGGACAGAAGAGGAGAGAGTTAGTGGTCACGGCGAGGTTCTTATATATGAAGCCATCACGAGATGTCGTGCTCAGTCGTCCTGATTATCGAACACTGTACCCCTGATGCGGTGACGATCAATTGCCGTCGACAACATTGAACAAGATGGTGGTTCCAAGGGTTTGAAACGTCTTTACACGAATAGGATAATTCTCCAGTGTTGAAACGGGAGGTGGGCCAACAATCCGGAGCAGAAGTGGATCCTCAATGCCGGACCATGCCATCGGCGCTCGGCCGGTATCCTTAACGCTGGACGTTTTCATTACTCCCCCAGTTAAACAGTTTCAGTTCTGACATTTTAGGAGGTCGGCAGAACAAAGAAGAGAAGTCACCACATACAGAACTCGGATACTGCATCTCCGGATCGACAATAATCATGTCTGATCATCTCGAATACTCGGTCAGTAATACCCCGAGCCCAATATGACGACGTCTCGTCAGAGGATACGATGCAACATGTATCCTTTCATTCGCCCACCACGGAAACGCGGCCTCATCCTTCTTGGCAGCCAAGATACACTGAAGCTTGAATTAATCTTAACTGGCCTTGGCTCTAACTTAAGCATCATTAGAATAAGCTTAAAGCTATGTCTACATATGACGAACGACGAGTGACATGCTTCATCAAGTATGCCTATATCATGAAGGCTACCTATCTAATGAAATAAGAATAGACTTGTCTATGCTAGCATACTCAAGAAAGCTTTGCGATCATTTTTGTTTGTTTCGTCAAGTGGGTGGCAGTCACGAGAGTGCGCATAACTCCGTATGATTGAAACATTTCGAAACAGCCCAATTTTTAAGCCTTTCTTTCATCTCATCAATCTCGGACTACGCGTTCACTATTCTCCCACCAATAATTGCGACCTTGTCGACTTGGGGGTGAGTGGAGCTGTCATGGAAGGGAAATGGTAAGGCTAAGCGCTCCCTAGGCGCTGTAGGATCCTAAGTGACAAACTTAGGGTCACTTAGCCTAAGCTTAAGGGACTCTTTACTAAGTTTATTTAGCATCCTCTTCTAAAGTCTTATGTTTTCTTGCTCTCCGAGGGGCGCTGTGCTGCTGTTTCATACCTTAGTTATGCACCAAGTCTCCGTAGGACCAGCCTGGGGGGAGAAAACACAAAGACTAGGTTTGATGTAAGCTGGGCAGCCGGGGAGGAGCAAGAAAACTTAATGTTAGGACCGCTATCCTAAAGGAAAAAAGATTGAGTTGACTCTGATAGGTCTTGAGGAAGTTTGGTATCTTTTAGGTTCTGTTCATACTAAAGTTGTAGGATGTCTTCTAACTTAGGTTTGCCCAAACTCATCAAAGGATACTGCACCAACCTCCACTTGAATCAGTACCAATGCCATCCTCAAAAACACCGACATCTAGCCAAGCCTTCTTGACTTTCTTCGCATCAGCCGAGCCGTACAGCTCTTGCGCACAGTCTACTGTGGCAGTTGCAAATTGCTTGAACGTAGACTTGGGAGGGATTTTGCCCGACCTCAAAGCTGCCCACCAAATCTTGCCAGCCTTTTCCTAAGAATATCCGCCGAACGAGACAGAAACGAGATAGAACGCTTTGTTGGGGATCCCGGAATATATGTGGACTCCCCCGTTATCCTCGTATGTTGTCCTGAATTGCTTCATGTGCCCAACCTGCGGATCTTTGCCAAAAACGGGATCGTCGTAGGCAGTTCCAGGCTGCTTCATGCTTCGCAGAGCAGTACCCTTGACTCCAGGAAGAATGCAGTCTTCGCCGATTAACCAGTCTGCAACGTCCGATTTCTCGTCCTGAACCCTTTGCTTGACCATGATGCCGAACGCATCCGAGACATGCTCGTTCAGAGCACCAGCCTGACCATAGTAGTCAAGAGGGCTTGTGTGCTCTGTAACTGCGTGTGTAAGCTCATGGCCGATTACATCGATGCATCCGGTAAAGTTGTTGAGAAACTCGCCGCCGTCGCCGAAGACCATCTGAAGCTTTTCTGGGTCCCAGACTAGATAGATATTGTTAGTAGAGTCAAGTTCACTGCAATTGCTACTCACAAGCATTTTCGTATTGTTTACCAAAGTGAACAGTACTGATGACATCCATATCCTTGTTGTCGATTGACAGCCATTGGAAGAACTTTTTGTAGAAACCCAACACGAGTCCGACGTTGTCGAAGGCCTCATTGACAGCCTTATCAGAAGATGGCTTGCTTTTATCGGTTTTCTTCTTCCCGTTGTCGCGAATTAGGTCGCCAGGCAGCTTACCCTCGTTTGAACTCTCGTGTATGTCATGCACAGCACGGTAGGGAGGGTCGTCCGTAGCAGTTAGCGATGGGACAACATGTGAGGTGCCAGGTTCTGTGGACTGCGAAGAGCCTAGCGCCTGCTGTGCCCCTCTGACTTTTCCGATGATAGTTTCAAGATGATCGAGGCTCTTTTGGGCTCTCGTACGCTGAGCATCGTCGGCTTGATCTGAAGCGATGACATTTCGAAAAAGTGCAGGAGGAATGATCTGCCGCTGGACTTGGTTGTACGACTTCAAATATTGCTCCCGACGCTCCTGGATGTTTTTCAAGAACTTCTCTGTGCGTGCAAGAGATGCTAGTGCTATCTCTCGGTGCTCGGGGGTCGCTGCTTTACTCTTCGAGATAGCTCGGAGGAGATGGGGAGGTACAGCAACCATGATGAATATTGAATATGAATAATTGTATGAAAACTAAGGTAGACTGTGATATGGGGGTTTGAAAGAGAGAGAAGAGATATCAGACGGGGAGATCTAACATAAGATGCCTGCAGAGGCCGGGATGTGGCTTCCATAACAATCTATGGATGGTATTAGGAAGGCATGCCTCATTGAGAAAGACCCTCTAACTTTAGACTGCCTTACCTAAGATGCTCTACATCCTAGGTAAGTTTTGTCAAGTTCAACCGATGCGACGAATACGGAGTCGTTGGGTTCGCAACACGAGCAAGATGAAAACAATAAACAGGATATTACCTTGGTTGAGTACTAACTCGCCAATTCTTTCCGTCATATTTCCACTTGACGCTTTAGCCACCACCTTATGTTGGTCGAGGGTGAAGAAATGCTTGATGAAATAATTGAATATGAATAGACTGTGATGATACTGGAAGTAGGTGAGCAACACTGGGTGTGAAATAATTATTACTTCTTATATAGTTGGTTAATGCTTATTTCTGGAAAGGGGGTAGGGGACGAAAGAAAGAACAAGATCTTGATCTTGAATGACAAAAGGATTTAAGTATCTTAATATAAGTTTAAGATACCTTTGCTGAGTCTGTTTGACATCCTATATCAAGGTCTGACGTTTTCTTGCTCCCCGAGGGGGTGTTCAGGAGATTACACAGATGGGCATCAAGCTTTCTAGACATCGGTCCGTCGCCTTGATGTCGTTATGTCTCTAGTAACTAAATGGTCAATCTCCTGCACTGATCTCCAGTGTCAGCCACTGTAAGACAAGATTAACTACTATTGCCTGGTGTTGTATGCACCCTTGACTCGTTAAGAATTAGCTAGTTACATGATCCCTTTGTCGGGAACGATAACTACACAAGTTGGGACCATTTTCGCAGAGCCTTGACGAAGTGGCAATTCCACTTACAATTATCGGTGCTCCTCCGTTATGTGGCAGGGAATTTGTTGCTAAATGAAGTCATGATCATCTTATATGTCTAATATGTAGTTCCTTTATAACTACAATACTAAAGGGTTTCAGGCACCAGAGAATTCGCAGAGAAGTACCAAGTTAAAGCAAATAAGAGTCAAGTACATACTAGATAGCACATCTAAGAAAAATGAAATTAAAAAAAGGCATGATTCGAGCACAAAACCCTCGCAGCAAAAAGGTGAGATAATATTCCGGGGTTCCGGGCTAGCGAGTTTAGCTATGACTGGCCTGCCTTTCCTACCTAGACCACTCATCTCTAGGATCCTGTCTGGAAAGTACTGTAGATAATCACGCCTCATAAGAGGTTCAGCTCTTGATTTCCATGCCATCTTGAAAGAGAGAGTCGGATAAGTACATGTCGGGTAGGTTGCAGGGATGGGGGGAGTTTTTATACTGAATGGCGATAACCTTTGGGGTACCTGCATATCCGCTCCACCCACACACGGGGAATCCTTGCGCTTATCCCTTTTGTGATAGAAACCTTGAATCATGGATGCACAATCAGTGCAGCTGCCAGCTAACATCTATTTACTTTCACATCTGAGCAATCGTGATGCAAGAAGCAAAGATCCAATGCAAACAAGTGAGACCCAATTGGAACCACTTCCACCAAAATATGCGGCTCAACCAAAGACAACAACAGCCATGCATGTCTCACTCCCTTTCAGCCAGCCGCATTTCTGAGCACACCCTCACAGCCCAAACAACACTATTTTCTCAGCCAAGCACTCTAATTTCCCTCAAGTTGACGATCACAGATAAGCTCAAGATTACGCGTCCGCCAGCTCCTCAACTCAGCAGATCGGTAGTCTTGGCTTTTGCTCTTTGACCATTGGCAATATCTTGGGTGTTGATACTACTTCCTTGATTGACACCTCCTCTTTGTTACACGGCCCTTGCATATCACCCTTTATTCTGCATATGCACGTATGTATGTACAACACTCCAATACAAGCTGCCACCAGCTTGGCTGAATGCAGCCCATACCAACTCAATATCGTGTGCGTCAAAGTACATCACCAAAAGTAAACAAGCCAAAAGATGGTTTCAGCAAAATATGCTGCTTCTATTCCATTCGAAAAACAGATTCTATCTGCAAAAGGTATCGTGCGTAAAAAGTGGCATCTAATAATATGCAATGCGTCATCCAATCCAATCCAAAGTAGTAATTCATCCAAGCCATGTCTGTCTTCCTCTGTCAATGTGTCATAGTCCATCTCTAGTTGAAGCTTTCGTACAAAAAATCACAAGCTCATCCATCATATGCCCTGTGCATATCTCCCCAAGGGGAAATTGGGCCAAGACGCTTGGCTTGAAGCCAGGTTTGATCCGCCTCGGCGGGCTCAAGAGAGCAGGTCCTCATTAAAAATCGCTAGGTTTTGTTGTTCAAAAACGTGATGTTTGCTTGCCAAGAGCCCTTTTCCCATGTGTGTTGTTTTTGTTATGATTTTTCTAGCGCTTTTTTTTCCTTTGCCCGTCTCTTTCTTTGTCATGAAGTCGCCCTCATTCCAAAAAATACTTCCGAGTGATGAAAAGGTTGGGTTGCCTTGGCAAGCATGTAAGGATCGACTCGAAGTAAGGTAATTAGAATGGGTCTGCTTTCCGCATGTAGGTTGTGAAACTCTACATGCTTACAGTGACCCCGAAAGAAGTAATTGTAGAAGCAGAAGTGAAGATCTAGATGAGGATCTGGGCAACCATGAGGCCGGCGAAGGCGGCAACGACGCTGCCGACCATGCGAGAGCCAGAGTTGACGGGAACGGGTGTGGTGGCGGGCTCAGAGGGAGAAGCACCGGAGCCTGTGGCTGTGGCAGCTCCGGCACCAGCCTCAGACTCAGATCCGGAACCAGAACCCTCAGTGGCTGTGGCAGTGGCCTCGGCCTTGGTGCTGGTGGCTGTGGCAAAGGTGGTAGCGACCTCAGAGGTCTTGGTCTCCTTCTCAGCGGACTTGGTCTTAGACTCATCAGCGCTGGTGGTCTCAACCGCGGAGGTGGTGGCCTCGGCAGTCTTGGTCTTGGTAGGCTCGGCAGTCTTCGTGGTCTTGGAAGCCTTGGAGACGGTGGTGCTGGTGCTGGTCTTGTCGTCGTCATTGTCGGAAGAAGTCTTCTCGACCTTGATGCTGGTCCAGTCACCAGTCTTGTCAGTGTAGACGTACTGCTTAGCGCCCTTGTTCTGGCCAGGAGCGTCCTTTCCAGCGTAGTCAATGATGGTCACGCTGCGGTAGTAGGCATCAAAGGGAGCATCGTCAAAGTTAGTGTAGCCACCAGCCCACTCTCGGGTACCCTCGTTGCTGTTCTTTCCACCAGCAACCCAAGTACCAAGCTTGACCTGCATAGGAGTCTGAGGGAAACCATTGGCACCCTGGGCATCGGCAGCGTTAAGAGTTCGGACAACAGCATCGTCAATGAGCCAGTCAATCTTGGTAGAGGTCCACTCGATAGAGTACTTGTGGGTAGTGGTAAGAGGAGCAGCAACGGCATGGTACTGAGCACGGTCGTATGTAGTGGTATCGCCCTTGCTGAAGTAGTTGGACTGGACCTGAGCATCATCACCGCCAACCCACTCCCAGTCAACCTCGTCGAGGTCGTCAGACTGGAGAACGGCGGAGGTAACAATGCCCTGACCCTTGGCAGCCTGGACAACAACATCGACACGACCAAAGAAGAGGTAGTTGTCTGATCGGATTGTAGGAGCATCGGACTCCTTGTTGATGCGGAATAGAGCACCACGGTCGCTGTACTTGAGTTCGGTTCCAATCATGCCGTGGAAGGCATCACATGCACCCTTGGACAAGTCGCAGTCAACCTCGTTGTCACCAAAAGCAGGATCAGCGGGGCATGCTGTGATAATGTCAGTGTCTGTGTATGTTATCTGTAGTAAATGTTTACTCACTCTTTTTCAATGGGTTGCAGTCAGTGAAGGTCTGAGCAGAAACCATACCAGCACAGGCAAGAGCCATGGCGGCAGTAGTGAAAGCTTTTGAGAACATTGTATCGGTGTATTTGTGATGTGTGATTGCTGTCGTATGCTTGTTGTATAATTCAATCTCAAGGTGTTGAGTTGTTATCAAGAGGTGTCTTGAGCGATGGAGTGACGGCCACTTGTAAGCTGTATGTGTAATAGGTCTAGGTATATACCTGAGCGAGAGTGTATATAATATAGCAAGCAAAAAAGAGTAAACGGAGGTGAAGAGGTATTAAAAGGTATGAAGATAGTGAAACTGAGAGAGGAAGAGGTTCAGGTCAGTGAATGGAGATGTTGGTGTTTTAATGGCAGCGCCCTCCCTCTGTCTCGGCGCCTGTAGACTACTAGAGACGTCTCTAGACTAGAGGCGCCTCGGGTCTGGGTGGATCTGGAGGAGCCTCAACCCCTGACCTTGACCCTGATCCTTATCCTGACAGCCAAGGGAAGCCGAGCTCTGGAGCTTGCCAAGTTCGTCTTAGGGGCAGCTAGGGGTTCGTTATTGATCCATGTGCCCCTGTCATGCCACAGAACATGGGCTTTCCCACTGAGATTCCGGTTTCGAGCGAGACATGATTCACCCAAGAACAAGACATTTTCTGGGCGTTAGGCAGTTGGCGGCTGAGACAAGAAACCGCCACGATCCAGAACCGGCGATTTCTACTGTGAGCCAGTGAGTTTAGGTGCTTAGTCGCTGATGAGAAATTATTATGGTGAAGGAGGGCCTTCTGGGGGGGAAAAAGCTGACAGTTAGTTGATGTAAGCCACTTTCTTTGTGGCTAGGGTAACATACATACAGCATCAACATAACACAAAGCACTCGACTAGCTCAGAAGCCCACTATGAGATGCCGATCTACCGTTCAGCGCATCCGACTGACAATATTCTTAGATAGCATCACCTAAACTGGCGAGATGAATCACAGCGGCAAACTGAATCTTGGCTTTTGGTCGCCTGAGCGAACTCGCATCCACACTTGGACACAATACGAATTCTCACATGGCCAATATCCCGTACCGATAACTCTTAGCTTCTTGGTACAGGCGATCACCATGTCAATCAGACACTAGAGGTACTTTACTATACGGACTCGAGCATCAACCCGTTGAGATCTGCTGTGACTGTGGCAATGGGTGGAGAGGCACTGGAGATCAATGAACTATGACGTTTGTAGTTTTCGTATAATCCTCAGATCATTCTTTGTAAAAAATTGTTTATTCGAGTTTGAGTGTGAATTGTTGTGATGACGAAGCGCTCTAGACAAGTCTTTTCCTGAAGCAGAACTCGTTCACGGCTCAGCCAGTCAGAGGCATGCAGTTCCTGGCGATCACCCTGTTCTGACACGCAACGTCTAGAGATTCGTAAGTCAAACCTCCCTAAACTCGCTGTCTGGTTTCGGAAAAAGGCATGGCAGAGGCTGGGAATAACCATCAAAATTCCAACGAGGGGCAGCAGCAGAATACGAGCACTCTCTCTCCCTCCCCAACCCTTTACAGACATGCAGATTCATTTGACGATTCATAACGATATTGAATTGCTCGGCAAGTTTTCCGTTAGCCCTTCGCCTTGTGTTGATAAGGGAAATGGGGGAACAGGGGGGCCCTTGGGCAATGCGCATGGGTAGAGACAGGATGGAAAAGGGTGGGTAATGCCAGACGAGAGGCGCAGGCTATCTCGAGCTATTCCAGCCTAGTCTGGACCCCTGAAGGAACTGGAGCTGCACCTCGTTCGAGTCAACTCGTCAGAAGGTGTCGCACGGCATCTGGTTCTGGTTCATGCATGGAAGGGAGAGTGTCCCAGGGTTTTGGTTTGACTGACAATCCTCCAGATCCTCCGCTTACTGCGCAGTATCTTCGAGAACTCACAGACTGATTTTGGTCATTCTCAATATGGACCGTAACAGAAGCAACACGAGATTGCACCCAAGATAGTCTGCTTGGCGTATGTCACTAGCAGAGAGCACCCCAAGGCCCAAGTCACTCACTGACTGACTGATGTGCTGGGTTGGGGTATCAGATTACCCATCGTATTCCCCCAAATTGCTTCTCTTGGTCAAACATTGGCACTATCAAAGCGATAAGCCAAGGGCAATGGCCTCTATTGCTTCTGCCCTGCCCTGCCCTCACTCGCCCTCGCTTGAGCGAGGTTCAGTGCCGAGTTTCCATCGAACCCATGCACGTATGTACACATGCATTCTCCATCTTTCATCTGCTCGTCTCTTCTCCATCTTTCCCGAGAGTCCGTGTTGATCCAGAACAGTTTAGAATGGGTTCATTGATCAAAGAATAGATTTCGACCCGCCTCGACGTCACTATTCCCACTTGATCTGGGCAATCCATGTTGGCACAGTATCAGTAACGTTGCAAGAAAAAGAAAAAGAAAGATAGCGAAAACCCTAAGAGAGAAAAACACGAGCCTCATCACGAGGTCTAGAGCTAAAGCGAAGCATAACATGCCGCCACATGATGTCGCCTCTGTCCGTAGCTCGATAACGTGTTCTAATTTTATTCTTCACCTTGGCCTACCTGAGTTAGCCCTTGGCAGTCCCGTCGGCCATTTTCTTTGGGAGCATCCAATTCCATTCTCGCCCAGCCCAATTGCCGCTTAGTTACTCACTCATATGACCATTGAGGGCTCTAGGCCTCCAAAGAGTCTAGGCCGAGCCGGGCTTTTGAGCTCGAATCAAATGCCCTGCCGCCCCTCTCACTGTAACGCTCGATCTGGGGAGGGGGGCGCTTGAAGGTCCCTGAAAGAGGGATGCAAGATGATTGATTGATTGAATGAATGTCATCGCGGGCGGGTTATGCCTGTGCCTGTCATTAATTAATTGCATTATTAAGTTTGGCCATTGTACGATTTTATAAGTGCATCTTGTTCTTGCTCTGATTTGTTTCTGACTTCTCAATCCTCTGTTTCACTCTGTCGCATCCATAAGACATGTCCTCATGCGATACAGCCAAGTGAAACTTGCGTCATGCTAAATTTGCTGACAGTTTTCATCACCTTGGGGTTGACTTCACTAAACAGACGATCAGACGATACACTGAGCACCAGCACCAAGATAACATCATCCCAACAAGAAAATGTTTGCAAATCCTCATTTCAGGCCCTGTCTTTTGCTTCTGCTCATCAGTGATCACGTCCGTCTATCTCAGATCCTTACTCTCCTCTCCTCAGTGCCAAGCTAAAGCCCCCCTTAGTCTAAAACTGACCCTGAGTTTCAGAGTCTCGAGATGTTCACCGAATCATCCAATCGAAGTATTGATTGTCCTTCAGCAGAGGAGTTCTGACGCGCGGTATTTTCTTCCCAAGCTTCCTCATTCGAGTGATTTAACGTTTTCTTTTCACGTGGATTCACACCGACACGAGGTGATCGACATGAACATGTCTATCATCTCGGTTTTCTTGACGTTTTCGGTTGATATCTCGTGTATCTGTTCCTTCACGGTTCCTTTCCGTTCTTTAATTGTGATATTTCCATCATTCGATTCAATTCACTTCAGCTCCTCGTCTAGCAATTCGGCCGGTTGCCTCATTGCAGAGCCGATGTCCTCCGAAACCCCCCATATTTTCAACATCACTGTGGTCCTCCTCTCCACCAAGATGATTGACATTGACACCCAATACCTTGCCTGTCACTTTAACCCTGACGGGTGATCTTAACACACAGTCTTCAATAACTGCAGCCCTAGTGAAATCGTGTTGAATTATGTCATGTCAGCGCTTTGAAGCTGAATATGTCATCGTTCGTATTGGCAAAGATTTATCGTGAAGGATTTAGTTACTACTCGAAATCATGCGCTCGTAACCTGAGACGAAACCACCTCGTATCATCTCCTTTCCCAGTATCGCATCCGACACAAGCTGTTGTGTTTGGCCGGGATATCATATCATGTCAAGGGACCTTTATCTGAAACCCCGATTATGCGAAACCTTCATTTCATTAATGTTAAGGAACCTCACTTTGGGCAATCAATTCGTTACCCCAGTCTCTCATCGGATTTTCACCTACAAGAAAGGAAGGACAAAGGGACTTGAGTCATACGATGCATGAATGTGACAGTTCGGTCCTAGTATTGTTCTTGAACCCTCAGTATTCCCAATGGTAAAGTTTACGCTTCCGCTCCAATCATTGGAGCAACACCACCGAATACTTCGTAGTGCCAAGATTGTCGTCGTATAGCGATGGCTCTATGAGTCTTCACATATTAGTTGCTACCCTAAACTAAAGATACTCCTGTCGAAGATAAAGATGCTGCATAGTGTTGGTCTAACTCCTGCTGCTCGTGCAGCCAGACACCTACACTGAAGTACAAGAAAGTAACGTATCTGCTTGTGGTTGTGTACACAACCGTGTCACTCAAATGTGGTCAGGAGCCAGCTTGAAGTAACATCAGGGTAGCATCCTTAATTTATATGATCTGCAATCACAATGATAGCTGTTGATACAACGGCGGGAAACGACAATCATGGTAAGGTTGCACCGTTCTATGTTGCACTGAACTGAGCTGAAAAGTTAATGCCTATTCATCCGGAAGTATGATTAAAGTTCGTCAAGCTGTTGATACGAGATAACGTGTGTTGCATTAAGCTGAGTTATCGCTAGACGAAGGCCTTCCTTGTCCCTGATAGCATCGAGTCAGTATATATAAATAGAATTAAACATACATTTGTTACTTTCACATCACTGTCTATAATCGTGATAAGTTCAAGTGCATTCATCCACGGGACTGATTAAGAAGTTCATCAAAGAAGTGTCTGGGGAACACAAGTAGTGGCTATCCACAAAATTACGACGTTACGGCGGTCGATTTGTAGTGCGCCAGACATTTCGCTTAGATAATGTAGTATGAGTGTTAGTCTATTTATACATGAAATTAATAGGCTTTAACTTGCGTTACGATTATTGCCGGCGTATCGGAGGACGTTGGTTCGATTAATTTCGCCGAGTGGCATTCTATCAGAGTCTAGATGGTTTGACTATACAGGCGTCTAGAGACTTCCCAGACGTCTACATCCGAGTAGAGATGATCTGAATGATCAATAGGCGTTGAGAAAAACAAAACAAAGCACCGAGAATAATGAATTTCGGTCATATCGTAATCCAGCCAGAAGGAAGATCATGAAACCTGGGTCTTCTAAGGAGAGACTAAACCATATGACTCTAGGTAAGATAATACTTATTTGAGTTGATACCTCGATAAACATTATTTATTATTAGTTAGATCAATGCCTCGAAATATCAACCTGATCCATTTCTTAAGAACATCGCTCCGTTTTTCGGACGTGCTAGATACCGTGAACTAGTCGCTGAAGAACTCGGCTTAAGAGAGTAGGAGTACTTACTCAAAATAAGAAGTACGATATATATTCCCTAACTGGCTGGGCTTGGTTACTTGACCAAGGAAGTTTCTGCAGCGGAGATAGGGTAGTGGTAATGTCATTCGTGAGTGTCGTGACAGGTTCGATCAAGTGGCCGTAAGCATCTGCAAGTTGCCAGTTTTTAGCCATAGAACGTCTACCAATCAACACCGCTCAACTCTCTCATAGTTCAGTTTCTTTAGAGGACTAGCTCTTACGGCCATCTCATGCTTGGCTTGCCAACTGGAAGCTGGATGCCGCCACGTGCAGACCAGATCTTCGGGACGGAGACTACTACACGTTTGCATGGAGCCTAGCTTCGAGCACAGCTGTGCAATATACAGTAAGTAACGGTATTGGTATCAAAATCACTCAGAATATGAGTGTTGTGACGCCTTCGGTCTGTGCTGTGCATGAACTAAGATGGTTGGAGATCTCGGACCGCCTTGCATGCATGAGCAAGGACCATGAACGAGCGATCTTGAAGGCCATCAGATTTCACATTCCAGAAATATGGCTCTACTGCTTCACTAGGTCGAGTTCTGTGCGTCCAGAGCTTACGCCTGCTTTGCTACCGATCCATCGATGACACTCTCTTGTATACTCAGGAGAGATGTCTTTTTACAGACTAGAACACAATACATGACTACATCTTGCAGCATTCTCTCTTAATGCCTTCTAAACAATGCATGAATGTCACTACTGCCAAGCTGCAGAACGTTGTCACTTCCCGAGACCTGTCTGTGCGATCAACTCTTCAGTCCCGGCGGAACGGATCGGACACCCTTGCCTGTCACAACATGTCACGATCATGCAGACCACATATGACAGCTGCATGAATCATGATTGTACACGCTCGATCCTGTTCGGATGTCCCTAGCTCTGACATCCATCCTTTCCAGCCCAGTCCCATCTTGTGACCCCTGACTACCAAACAAAAAAAACAAATCATAGTTTCCTTTTGACAAACTCATCACATCATAAGACCAAAAGAACACCTAAGTGGAAACAACCTCTCGATTCAAAACCGTAGTTCTGGACTCAGTGGCGGACGATTTTTCCCAACGTGTGCAACGGCAGTCCCTATATCCTGCTACGCCACCAACCTCTTACACCGTGACTCGCAGGGCGAAACCTCATCGTTTGCTCCTTTGATTCACCGCTCAATAGCGTCATACCCACTCGGCAAGAAAGTCTAAAGCCTCTTGTTTTGCACCATGGGACCGCCAGAACTGTTAGAACGGTTGGAGATGCTAACGCCACCAAGGGCAGATCGTGGCGTTTAGGACCGTTGGCTTCTAGTGTCAGGGGTGGGTGACGTTCTATTGGGAAGCGCCGTTTTGTTTGTAACGTCTGGGCTGAGAAAACGCCGGATTTGGGTAAACGCGATAAAACGGTGGATTTGTTCTAGAAGAGACATGATGTAAGTCGTTTGGTGTTATAGAGAGTGAGCTTGATATGAATACAATATATAAGAAGCAGAAGTTGCGTGTGTTTGTTGCAGTGTCAGTCCTTTATTCACTCGCTCATTGTGCCGGTTCACTGTCACTCATTCAGTTCTTTAAAATGGCCTGGTCAAAGTCATTCATTATTTTGCTTGCTGCTTCAAGTATTGCTAGCATTCAGGCTGGACCTTGTAAGCCTCGTCGCTCGCCAACTTATACTGTACCACCTTACAGTGTACCTACATATCCCGTTTCCCAGTCTTCTACCACTAAGACTGGAACTCTCCTTTCTTCAACTACCACTGGTAGTTCTGCTAGTTCCCATGGTCCAACTTTGGACTCGGGCACTACGTCTTCCACTCATTCCAAGACCTCTACTACTGAGTCTACTATCTCTATCAGTACTGAAAAGTCTTCAACTACCTCTCATGGATCCTCCATGAGCACCATAACTACACCATGTAGCACTTCTTCCATTTCTTCTATATACTCTGTCACTACCACAACCAACAGCCACATCACAACATCCAATCCCAACACAGAAACATCCAAGGACACTTCAAGCACCACCAAGGAAACCTCTACCACAACAGAGGGCAAAACTTCCACTCCGTTAACAACTACCAGTGCCTTCAGCACAACCCAACAGACTTCTACCACTACATCTACTCCGTTCTCCAGCAGCACTGGAACTTCTACACTCTCTACAACTTCCGAAGCTTCATCCACATCATATACAGAAACCAAAACATCTGATACTACGAGCGTGACCACAGCTTCATCCACTACAGAATCTGAATCTACAAAGGAATCGACTTCCCTAAGCACTCACAGCAGCTCAGCTTCAACGAGTACCACTGTCACACACGACACCACAGCTTCTTTAAGCACTACCTGCGAGACATCTCAAGCATCCTCAGCTACAAGTGAGGTTTCTTCCACTACAGAGATCTCATCCACATATGAGGTAACAGAATCTTCGGGAACTACTTCGCCTTGCTCAACTTCTGAAACCTCCACGTCATTTGAAAGCTCTACAGCCCCTACTAGTGAGACTATCACTTCTGAGTCTTCAGTTACCTCAGAGACATCAACTTCTACACCCTGCACAACCTCAATAGTGTTTTCCGAGACCTCTTCTACTTGGACATCGAGTGAAACTAGCACTTCTGCTACTTCAACCTCCGAGTCTTCAGGCTCAACAACATCTGAAGCTTCCTCCTCCTCCTCCACCACTCCGTGCGAGAGCTCTTCTTCTGCTGTCTCCAGCACAACATCTCAGACCGAGTCTTCTAGCACTACAACACCTTGCGAAAGTACCACCACGTCTGATTTATCTACCACATCTCATGAGTCGTCTACATCGTCACCATGCTCGACTTCCACGATCAGCACTGAGTCTTCGTCAAGCTCATCAACATCTTCATCCTCCACTACTCCGTACACCACATCATCCCCAACAACATCCTCAAGCACAACCTCCACCAAGTGCATAACTACCACATCTCCTCCTCCACGCCCAACTTGCTTCCGTTACACTATTCGCAAGGATCCGCCTCAGGCTGCTGACTGCGGCCACACCGGTCATCGCAATGGCAAGAAAGCAAATGTCCTTGGGTACGGCGACTCAGATAGTGTGGAGACGTGTGGAGAGAGTTGCGCCAAGTTTGATGGCTGCAAATCTGTCGTTTTCGGTTACAGAGAGCATGACTTGAACCAGCCTTTCTGTGAATTTGTGGATGCGGTTCAAGGGCGCGATGACGAGGATGATACCCCTTGGCAGTGGTATGACTTGTCTTGTTTCAACCCGGACTGTCTCCCTCCGAATGAGTGTGGGTATTAGATGTAGGAGTCGTGGATGAAGTTCTGGAGGGTACAGTCTTTATCGTTTAGGCGAGGCGTTTTGTATTTTGTATATACCACCTGAGCTACTAGCACACTCTTTTCTATGAAGATCTCCCTGCGAAAGCGAATTCCATTTCTGTACATACACTTTATCGTCGATCTCCTATTCCTTGAGTGCGCATCTAAACTTACCCAAGCCACCTTTAATGGAAGTCACCTAGTCGAGGTCCAAAATACTCTCCAGGAGTAACTGTCTTAAGAAGACATGACGGAGTTCCATCACATCCCTCGAACGGGATTCTATTTCCCCACCAGTCTAGGCTGATATCGTTGTATTGTAAAGCAAAGAATATGACCAGCGCCGATAGCGCAACACCAACCGAGAATGCTGCCGAAAGGATGTAGTTGTACTGCTTATTGTTAGGATATTGATGCATAAGCTGCTCGGTAAACTTACCTTTGCCCAGAAAGCGAGATATCGCTTCTTGATATACATCCAAGAAAACCAGCCAATCGGCACAGCTGGCCAGATGTAGCTGATGTTATACGGCGCCCAAATCATACCACCTCCAAGGAAAACAACAGGGTGAGTGCTTCGAATAATTTTGTTATTTGGGTACTGTTTCCCCAGCCACCAAAACAGCAACACTAAAGCAACACCAAAGGGAAAGCCTACCAGGGTCTCGACATACTGACCTCCAGGTCCAAAGAGCTTCTTAGGCCCGATAGTTCCCCAAAGCACAGCAGCTGTGAAGAAGTTGTTCAGACCAGGACACGTGAAGCGATAAGGTGCATTGGGTGTACAGACGCCTTCTAAGTGAATCTGGTATTGTAGAACCCCAACAGAGACGAAGGTAGAAACAAGCGTTGGTACCATTTGTGCCCAGAACGTGAAGCGCGGAGGTATCTTCATGTAGTGTGCCAGCTTCAAGTCTGCACTGAAGTATATGGCTTGGGCACATGATGTATATCCAAACGTCTTGAAGAAGCACAATGCAATGGCGTTTCCTTCGGCAAAGGAGCCCCCCAGGAACTCAGCTATCACGTTGAGCGGGACAGCAATGCCCGTAGTAGCTGATATGATACCAACTGGCACAACAAAGATGAGACTTAATATGATGCCGAAGGGCACAACTGCCGGGGTAGTATGTGTAGGCCATTGAGAGATGCCGACGATTCCAATGATGAAAGCCAAAGCGAGACATAGCAGGTACCACCATTCTGGAACTTCGCGGTATATCTTCATAAGGCGATTGTGCGCATCTGACACCTGTCCATCTTCTGTGTCTCCCTTCTTAGAACGTCGAAAGCTGTTTACAAGGCTCTTGAAACCTAACACTATTTGATGGTGGTGATAGAGCGCACCGTAGGTGAGAGCAGCTGTGTAGATCGCGAAAAACATCATGTATGACGCAAGATGAGCCGCTGTGAGGAATGCAGGTGAGTATGCCTCGTACTTCTCAGGGTCAAATATCCCACGCCCATCTAGAATAGCTGACACATTGTATAGTCCACCAAAATGGTCGAATGCACGGTTTGAGTTGACGGGGAGATAAGACGTGTAGTAACCGTTTCCGTAGTAAACACCCAGAATGACAAAAAAGGACAACATTGTACCGCAGAACAGGTTGAAGGTGGTAAAGAATGGCACCATGAGAGGGTCACAGCCCATCGTGACGATATTCCAGTCAAATGTTGGGAAGGGATTAAGCCCAAGGCCTGTGTGTCCTCCAGTTATAGTTGCTAGATCTCGATTATTCGGAGATATCCAGGTCATCCAGCTGAACCAAGTCAGGCCGGCAAATAGATAATTGGGAAGCCAAAAGTAGGCAAACATTGCTCCAAATGCAATACTAAAAAACTTGAAGCGGGATGTATTCCAGATCTTCTTGAAGGGGCCAGGAACGGGCACATCGGCTTCATCGTGTAATGCCGTATTTAAAGCGATAGAGACCAGTGTTGTTGGCCATAGACAATATGATGGGTATATAAGAAAGCGTCTGCAGATACCAGCGAGACCGTATCCAATGAACTTGGACGAAAGCCCCAGCAGGAGTTGATACCCGATGCTTATCGCGTAAGGCTGGTTGAAGTAAAATGGAAGATACTGTATCCAAACAATGTAATTTGTATACGGCGTCCCCATCGATATACTCGACATAATAGTGATCAACATATGCTCTTTCTTATTAAAAGGCCCAGGATTCAGGCTGTGCCGAACACCAAATACAGTGATACCAATATCAGGAAGAATCTTCTCGAGAAACTTCCCGAACGGATAGGCCAAGAGTTGAGGAACAACAGTGCTGACACCGATCATCGGTTGCCGGATCTCGAAGAAGCTGTTGATGAAGGACACAGCGCATGAGAAGATGATGCCCACGAACCAAGCGCGGATCGTGGAGCACGGCATACTTGGGTCGTCATGGTTGCTGACTATTGCTCTGACTTCAGCATATGGAGAGTTGTGCGTGATGAGTGCCGCCTCGATCTTTATTTCTTGGATTAGAGCTTCATGGCGCTCTGGGTGTTGTAGAATATCATCGGTATCTGTCCGATATGAGTAAGTGATAGTCAAATGCTTGTGGGGAGCCATACTCAGGAATACTTCTATCTTTTTAATGACAGAGAGAGGAAAGTTGGGATCTCTTTTATGAAGTGTATATACTCTCTTCATAGTCTAAGCACTGTTAGTATATCATCAAGTCTAACCCGGCATCCAAACGTACTTTGTGAACATCTTCGAGAGACAAAGTGGACGCAACCTCCCTTGCTTCAAGCAAATCATCTTGAGTTACGTCGAGATCTCTCTCAAAACCACTCTCATACCCAACTGCCTCTCGACTATCCGGAGAGTGGCTGTCAGATGACTGTATTCCATGTGAGAATGAAACAAACATGGTGAAGTGTAGATACTGACTGTTTCTGTAAACTCAACCTCTGGTGTCCTTGACGGACTCTTCAACTCCTGCATCAGCTTCGCCATTGCCGTGAAACATTAATAATAGTTTACATAAACGCTGCAAATTCGAGTATGTTCTTTTTGCAAAGTTGGCAGCGTCTGCTTAAGATTGAGGGCCGAGCCAACTAAGGCGGATATAAGTCAATTGCCAGCATGTGTTGATCGCTGTAACACGAACCTGGAGGATGACGTCCAGGTCAACCTCAAGAGATGAGAGAAACATATTGCACAGTAATTGGATGCCAAACGATATCGCCAAGCAATGAGACAACAAATAACCGCTAGCCCATAAGCTTAAACCGATGATCACAGGGCTTAGCCACCATGCTTATCTCGGGTTGACCGGTGGGGGATGCAATATGCAGCAGCCCATCCATAAGGCTTACTGCATCTTGACATGATTTTACTAAGCTCAGTGTCATTATTGACGTTGATCAATGATCTACTATACACAAGGAATACAAATTTTGCCACTTGACTTGTTCAGTCTGAATAAACGCAATCAATATATTGGCCAGCCCTCTTGGACAGGTCCACATCATCAAGATCTTGAGTGTCTACACCAATCATTCGCTGACCGCCGGCTCGAAGACAGGAGCAGCCTCTAGCATGTGAATTCATATACTCGGTGGACAGGTGGACCTTAAAGTACAAGACGGAGTAACATATCAACTTCAACGGATATACGTTGGGAACAAACATTTTATGATTGCACAGACGATAACTATCAATGGGTACAGCGAATGATTTCACGCAAGGCCACTTTCACATGCAGAGACATAATTCAGTTGAAGCAATTTGATTGACTGATTGACTATATGAGAATCAATGAAACCTGATTAAAATACAATAACAAACCAACGAAATCCCGTGTTGGCAAAAGAAAGAAATTCCACTTTTAATCCATTATTGCATGCCGGTTTGCGCAAGAGCGATCCTCTTCCAGTGATCGCGCTCAGCTTCCAGCTTAGCAATCTTATCCTCAAGTTCTTCCAACTTAGCAGCCTTTCGCTCACGAGACTTTCGTGCTGCAAGAGTGTTGCGAGCACGCTTCATAGCGACGATATCGCTAGGGTCATCGATGACGATAGGAGGCAGAGGCTTGTCACGCTTGCGGGCGTTTACACCGGCCACAGAAGAGTGACGAGTGGAAGGAGATGTACCCGACTTACGGCGACTGGGAGCAGGAGACTGGTTGTCTGAATCAACTTCATCAGACTTAAGCTCCGGTGAGTTCTCAACGCTGTTGGGTTGAGCAGGAGCAACGTTGTTGTCCTGGGGGAACAAGGGAAACCAAGGGTCTGCAGCACCATCGAAGTCGGCACTGCCAAAGTTTGGAGACACATCGTATCCATCGAACTCAGGGGACTCGTTGTAGATAGATGGTGAAGTCAAGGCCGTCAGTGCTGACGAGTTAGGTGCAGACATGAAGTTATCATGAGCAAAAAGATCTTGGGGCGAGATAGTCGCCAGATTGCCAATAGCGCTGGAAGAGCTGCCGCCAAAGTCAAAGACAGAGGGGACAGCAGGTGAAGAGAAAGCCGTGTTGGCCCCGCCGTCAAAGGCGGTAAACTCCTCAGGGAGTTCGACGTCTGATATTGGTGAGCTAGTGGTACTAGAAGTGAGATCACGGGAGAACAAACCTGCAGCGTTCATCATCTTGGCGGTTTGTTGCGGGACACTTCCTGTACTCTGAGAAAAGAGAGGAACTGGAGGCCTAGCAGGGCGGTTCTGCTTGTTCAAAGCGGTAGATGACGATGGAGCCGAAGAGGCGTAAAACTGGTTCGTAGGACGGTTTACAGGGGACGAAGAATGACCAAAAGCCTGGAGCAACTGGGCGACTCGTTGATTCTGTGCAGCAGGGGAGACAGGCTGTTGGTGACGATTGTGCAGATGAGACGAGTGACGACGCTGAGATTGCAGCGAGGTAGTTGACCGATTAGGGGGCTGAGGCTGATCGAACAAGACAAAGTCCTGTTGTGGTGATTCGGGACTCTGTAACTGTTGCGCGGATTGTGCCGGCAGGCTGGAATTCGTGGAGGGAAGCCATGGTGACTGGGGATCCGTGGTGAAGACTGGAAAGTCTTGGACTGAAATGTTGGCGGTTGTGAGAGAACTTGAGCTGAAGCTATTCAAAGCAGGGCTAGAGTTCAGGTCGACCAAGAGGTGAGCTGAACGAGGTGGTTGAGTGGGGATTGATGCGTTAAGGTCCTGGGACGTAATTTTGACGGAGGACTTGGGAATAACGGGGGAAGGGGGTGATTTAGAACATCTTGACGATCGCCTTAGGCGTGAAACTTTGATGATATTGTATTGTGATGATGATTTGGGGGTGGAGAGAAAAGAGAAGAAGAAGAGGCCTCAGGACGGGACGATGGAGACAATTTGTATTTCTCAGGCAGCAATCCCGCAAGGTTTGTGCGCTTTCGCTATAGGTACAAGCCCGGAATAATGGGGCAGAGTCTGACACTAACAATTTATGAGCTGGCCTTGGTGGAGCTCGCGTTAGCAGACAACTTGTGCTCTCAGGTACTGTTCCAAAAGCGCGCCCTTCGGACAGACATGGGTCCGGGCAATGAGTCACACTTTTTTACGCCAACCTTAATAGGACTGGCCGATTTCTTGAGTGCAACCAATTCTGAGACGGCGCATCCTGCGCAAAGGCACCAAGCCTCCACCATAACTGGGACTACGACTGAGGTGCCTGGGTGCATTCTGCAATTGGAGCATGTTGGCAAGCCTCAAAGGGGGCACCTTCGGTGTGCGTGCTGCACTCTGCCACTTCACCTTGTGCCTCGTCTCTTCTCGACATTCACCATTCCCCGTCTTTTGGCTGTGTTGCGTTGCCTGGATGCATGTTGGCGCAAGCTTGAACTAGCAAATGCCCGCCGTGTAAGCAACAAGCAGTGCCCCTGCATCCAAAGCCCCAATTGGCCGAATTACTTTTCTGCCCTGTTGGCTTGAGTGGCTTCTACCAATCAGCGTCTACGAACGGGTACCGAAGCCGCCATCACAGAGTTCAGACGTCCACGACAACTTACAGACCGAGAGTCTCATTACATGGACAGTTGCAGCAGTGAAAGCTTACGAGGACAATGATGAAGAGGACAACGAATCCTCTTCCAGGGGCACTCGACTCGACGCAGCTGCGCATTCATGCATCTCTGATTAGTCCATTCCATTTTGGTGTCTCAGAACTCTCATTCCGCCTTCGAGTCTGCCTCCGGCCCGTCCATCCATACAGCCACGCATCGCTGCGATGATCGGTCGAAAAAAATGTTGGCGGCCTTTTTTTCCCTCATCAATTTCCCGATATTTCAGTCGCAACCGTCCTAGCCGAACGCAATACAGTAAGTGAAATGAGAAACTGACGCATGTTTCAACCATATCACACTGTGCCTGAAGAAATGCGTCTTTTCTTCCATATTAGTCGCGGCATCGCATTTCGTATCTGAGAACCAGGGAGACGGCCCTAACCTCGAACCATCAATAAGCCAACATTTTGCCTGCATGGGCTGAGATCGAAGGACCCAAACTGGTTTCAGCCCACTCGTATTGCTATTCTGCCTTTCCACAGTGCATACATGGGATTCATGGGAATGTCCCAGCAATTCGCTATCTTTCCTGCCCTGTCTGCGTATCCGTATCCGGTTCCTGGTTCTTAATTGAATTCCCAACATCTGACAACACCCTCATTGAATTGTAACTATGGGATCCTATCACATGCTAAGGCGCTGCGCAAAGCTAGTCTAAACAAGAAGTGGATGGTATCTTATTTTCTTACCAAGCATCTTGAGCCTTTTTCAAGGTTGTTCATGTACTTCGGACGCACAAATGCCGACTCAATTCGTATAAGCTTCTTGGCTTGGTGTTTTGCGGAGCCACCACTTTGGGATATCGCTCGATGTTGTCCATTTTCTAATTCCGTTGTACGGAATAGCGTTCAATTTCAACATCCAGTGCTTGATTCCTCAGCAAAACACCACCCATTAATTCCCTAGCCTGTCCAAGAAAGAATCAGCCTGTTTCTTAGCCCTCCGTGCCGCCATATCCTCCCTCCGCTTCTCAATCTCCCGTCTCCTAGCCTCCTTCTGCTCCTCTCGGGCCCGACGCTGCTCTTCCGTCTTGCGGCGCTCTTCCGCGAGCCCCTCCATCTCCGCCGTTCGAGTCTCCTCGTCCTTGCTGAACTTGAAAAATCCCGTGCCTTTCGTGCGGATCTCCCAGTCTGCGTCGTAGTGTTGTGCTGGCGGCGGCGTTGCGCTACGGTCTCGCTTCCGCGCCAGCTCTTGCATCTTCTCCGGGTCATCGGGATTGAAGGCCATCGACTGAATCGCGTCGCCGACGATGAGATTGCTGGGTGCTGCTGGTCTTGCAGACATGCGCTCGAGCTCTTCGGCTCCTAGTAGACCTCGGCGCGCTCGGCGCTCTAATCTGTCCTTCTCTGCTTTGGTAACTTTTCGTAGACGACCAAACTCATCTTCATACTCAACCAACTCGCCGCTGTCGTCGGCTCCATCTTCATCGCTGCTGGTCTCACAATCTTCCTTCCCTTCTTCTCCTTCCGCCCATTTGCGGTCGAAGTCTATTAGAGGCGCTGCTTCATTCTCTTTTGGCACGTAATCTCCTCGCTTCATCGCAGCGTATAGCCGTGCTTTTTCCTCCATTCTGCGCTTCGCTCGCGCCAACTCCTGAGTTTCCTCCTCTGTGCCAGTGACCTCCTTCAGCTCCAGCTTCTTTGATCCATCAGACCCTTTGCTTCGTTTCGGTTTTGTCCCTTTGAATATGTCATCTTTTCCTTCCTTCCGAGGTCGTGCGCGGCCAGCAGATGTGGCCCCTGACGAATTATTTGACATCAGTGATGTTAGTTGAGCAGTGAAGTCGAGCGAGCTGGTTAATGTTGCATCTCGCTTTTGTTTCTTGACTGGTCGCTGACCATACAAATTCGGGTCTTGAGGCATCCTTTCCAATATGTGTTGTGGTTTGCGGGTGCTCTTGTGGCTGATATCGTTGATAGTAGAGGAGGACGATGTTATATCACTGGCTTAGAACGAAACAGGCCCATCCATACTCAGCCTGAGGCAATCATAGTTCAGCAGGTGATGAAGCAACAACTCTGAGTGAACCAAATTACTGCATTTTAATTGATCTATTATATATCCACAGCTTTACCATCTCATATACGATCTTCTAATATATCGATATCATGAACAAAGTGGGCTCATTAATTGGTTGTCTAATTGGTTGCTGTTTACAAGTCTCCGATGTTGTAGGGTAATCCACCGCGGGGTTATATGGTGTGCTCATATCACCGTCTTCAGTGCCCCGCCATCGGAGCTTGACTTTATTCTTTCACAAGCTTCGTCAACAGTTTCTCAGAACAACAGCAACAATGGCCGCTCCCAAACAAGTTTTCATTGGAATTATCGGTAATTGAAACACTAAAGCTATAAAGCACCACAGACTAACAATTGTCACCAACAGGCGCCGGAGGTGTCGGCAAGGCCTTCATCGACCAGCTTCAATCCCTCGCTGCTCGGAAGCCATCACCGAAGCTGAACCTCGCATACATTGCCACGAGCCGTAAAGCCCTCTTCAACGACGACTACTCTCCCCTTAACATCGGAAACGTCGTCGACACACTTGGCTCCTCTACCAAGGCCCCTCTCGCTCTCCCTCAGGTTGTCGAGTACCTGGCTAAGGCCCCCGCCAAGAGCGTTCTTGTCGACAACACCAGCTCTCAGGATGTTGCGGAACTTTACCCTCTTGCCCTGAGCCGAGGCATCAGCATCGTTACGCCTAACAAGAAGGCCTTCTCAGGCTCATACAAGTTGTGGCAGGACATCTTCTCAGCTGCAGAGTCCTCTGGAGCCCGTGTTTACCACGAGTCTTCCGTCGGTGCTGGTCTCCCCGTTATTTCTACCCTGAAGGACTTGGTTGAGACTGGTGACAAGGTTACCAAGATCGAGGGTGTATTCAGCGGCACCATGTCCTTCCTATTCAACTCTTTTGCTCCTACCGAGGGCCAGGGTGGCAAGTGGTCCGAGGAGGTTAAGAAGGCCAAGTCATTGGGATACACTGAACCTGACCCCCGAGATGATCTCAACGGGCTCGATGTCGCCCGCAAGCTGACTATCCTTGCTCGTCTGGCTGGCATCCCCGTTGAGTCGCCCACTTCTTTCCCCGTGCAGAGCCTCATTCCCAAGGAGCTGGAGTCTGTTTCCAGTGGCGACGAGTTCCTTGAGAAGCTCCCTGCCTTTGATTCTCAGATGGAGGAGACCAAGGCTGCTGCTGAGAAGGCTGGTAAGGTTGTCCGATTTGTTGGTAGCATTGATGCTGCTTCCAAGCAGGTCAAGGTTGGCCTGGAGCAATTTGACCGCTCGCACCCGATTGCTGCCCTAAAGGGTAGTGATAACATTATCAGCTTCTACACTGAGAGATATGGAAGCAACCCTCTGATTGTCCAGGGTGCTGGTGCTGGAGGTGACGTGACCGCCATGGGAGTGACAGCTGATCTGATCAAGGTTCTGTCGCAAATTGCATAAAAGTCCATATTGAAACGCAAAAATAAAAGTATCAAGTTTGAAGCCTCCGATGAGAATTCACGTATTTCCAGTTCGTTGTGTGCTATCATAATTAAAGAGACGCTTTGTCTATTCCTGTTGCTATTGCAGCAGCATGTGGGTTCGTAGTGACAACGCTATCGGGTTCGGAATCGACAATCAGAGGTGGGTTCGTATTACTGATATTCCTCCACATCCAAAGGAAGAGGTCGAAGATCACGAGAAGAAGAACAGGTATGAATAGCATAAGCCCAAGGCCGAGCTATCCGTGAATCAGTCACAAGCACAGGGGAAACGGTCGATCTTCACTTACACAGACAAGAGAGATCAGGTTAACGATAGAGGAGTACTCGGTCATTAGAGGACCAAAGAAGGTCCATGATGCATTGGAGGACATTTGGGGCAATCTGGGTAGCGCTACAGCTTGCTTTGAAGTAAAAAAGCTCATGACTTGGAAACGTGTGATGTTGTGGATGGTAAAATCACAGATTCCGAGGCTGCCTTCAGGGATGGAGGTCGAAGCTCCATGACCCAATGTTCAACGAACAGGGGTTATTTCCGTCACTTAATTGGCATGTGCAAAGCCAATGCTCAGCTCTTCACACCGCCTGCCGAGTATGGATCGTTCTGCCGCCTGCAAAGCTTCATTCGCATCAACTTCACAAATTATCACCAGAAATTGACAAGCACCAACTGAATAGCATCGACGGCCATCATGACAGCAGAGCTCACAAGTAAACAGAGAGCGCGTGAGAATGATCGCGCAAAGAGGACGAAAGATGGTGTCACTCAACTACCGCGCAAAAAGTTCTATCGCCAAAGAGCGCACGCAAATCCTTTCTCCGATCATATGCTAGAATAGTACGTGCTCTGGCTCATGTCAATTATATTATCTCTAACTTGCTCTAGCCCTAAATCTCCAGATGATATGGACTGGTCCTCATATTTTCCACACTACGTCCAGGAGGGAACACCAGAGGATCCCTCAAAGCCTCCTAAACTGACAAAAGATGTGGAAATTGTCGATATTGGCTGTGGTTTTGGAGGTCTTCTCGTTGCTCTCGCGCCCAAGCTACCCGACACTCTCACACTAGGTAAGTGAAGTAAAATGCCGTCAAATAGATGTGTACTAATGTACCCAGGCCTGGAAATCCGAACACAAGTAGCAGGCTACGTTCAAGAACGTATAAAAGCATTGCGATCACAAAATTCGGACAATATGTATCAGAACGTGGGCTGCATCCGAGCCAACACTATGAAGTTTCTCCCCAATTTCTTCAAGAAGGCTCAACTATCCAAGATCTTCATCTGCTTTCCCGATCCTCACTTCAAAGCCAGGAAGCACAAAGCCAGAATTGTATCGACAACATTGAATTCTGAATACGCTTATGTGCTACGACCAGGCGGTATTGTGTATACTATCACCGATGTCGAGGACTTGCACCTGTGGATGGTTCAGCATCTTGAGGCTCATCCTGCTTTTGAGAGGATCTCGAAAGAGGAAGAAGAGGCGGATGAATGTGTCCAGATCATGTCGACTGAGACGGAGGAGAGTAAGAAGGTTACGAGAAATAACGGACAGAAGTTTGTAGCGTTGTTCCGGAGGTTAGAGGATCCTCCGTGGTAGTTGCAAGTCAATAACAACTTGATGCTTTATCGTTTCACAAGATGCTTTAAATATGCATTGAAACACTTATGCGAACAACCTTGTGATATGGTCATAATTTATGCAGCGTTGAGCTCCAATTCAACCAATGAACCTGTGCTATTCTAGAAAGACCGTGTTGACTTACTGAGAAAACTACAAGACTACAAAGTTGGGACACTCTTGATATTCGATAGGTAGGTGATTGTTTGTACCTGCAGGCAATGCCACTCATCTCGTCTCTGGCGGGTGCTGGCATGGGTTCCTTGTCCCGCAGACCTGGGCGGGCGCCTTATTTTGACAGGGGTCCATCAAAATGACAGCATCCACTGTAATCGACAGCCACATCACCTAAGCTAACGGCACCTCCACTACCTAGCACCAACACCAGCACCGCCAACTTCACCACTTACATCCAATCCATCTTCGTTCAAGAATGTGGCTCTGAGGTCAACATCCTGGTGATGGCCCTCAAGCGTAGAGATGTCATTGTTGCTGGACTTGCCGCCTTCATAGCCTGGGGCTTCGCTGCGAGCTGGTCACCTGTCCTCCGCTGGGCAGGCCATGCCTTTGTTGCTGGCTCCCTCGTTACTCTCTTTGCCCTCTTAGCCGGTCTCTTTCTCGTATCACGACGGCCAAGCGACCGAACACTACAACCGCATGGCGTCACATTCCTCGATAGGAAGTCATGGCGATTAGAGGTGCAGGCACTGCGCCAGCGACAGTCATATACTCCGACTCCAATAGATCCCGAATCACCCCGCGTTTCCGAAGCTATCGACCACTTGCTTGGCCTTATAATCAGGGACTTTGTGAATAGCTGGTACTCAAATATTAGTCGCAACCCGTCCTTTCCGAACCAGGTCGACCAGGCGGTGCGGCAGGCGTTGCTGAGCTTAACTGATTTCCTTCGTCATAAGGACCTGGCGGAGCTCGTCACTAGCCGTCTTGTTCCTCTCCTCACCGCCCACTTTCGAGACTTCTACGAAGCAGAGAAATCAGTGCGAGGAAAGAAACTCAACCGTTCTGTCACTGAATCTGAAGAGCTGGACCTAGCTATTGCCTCAAAATTTCGTGATGGACGCCTACATCCAGCTGCTTCTTTGTCGTTTCCCGACACAAAGATGGTCCAGCAGGACTACCTCAGGTCTCTTGTCGCAAAGATTGTACCCAAAGTACTACCTGAGAACATGTTGTCCAGTCGAGCTGTATCGATTATTATTCGCGAGATCGTTGCGTGCGCCGTTCTGTTCCCTGTGATCCAACTTCTCTCTGAACCAGACACTTGGAATCAGCTGATGGAGAATCTGGGCCGCTCAATGCTTCAGGATCGATCAACCGTGCGAAAGCTCCGAGCAGCTTTGGACCAACATGCTCCTTCGACACCCAAAGCCAGCAAGTTAGCTTCCATGCCCAGAGTTGCTCCTGGAGACAGTGAGCGCAAGTTCGAGAAGTTTATCCGTGCTATTCGCAAGGTCAATAACCTATCAGATGCACGTCGTTTTCGTAGCGAAGTCGCTAGTCAACTAAAGAGGGATTCTCTTGAAGACAATCAAGACCAGGTTTACCTTCGCAGATTGGAGATGGGAAAGAGGCTGCTAGACCAACGGGTTAATCATCTTGCTGCTGGTGGCGAACGTCGTCCACCTGGTCCTTTGCCTTTACCATCGACTTCTTCTTCACAGTCCAAGCTGGAGAGTGCGCCACTAGTAGATATTCTGCGAGATTCTTCAGCGCTTTCTTACTTTATGGAATATATGGATCGACAAAATCTCATGCCTTTAGTGCAGTTCTGGCTTGTCGTTGACGGGTTTCGAAACCCTCTAGAAGATGATGGCCCAGATGACGAGCTGCCATCAACCCTGCCAATGTGGACAGATGCCGACCGCCAGGACTTACAACAGATTAACCAGGCCTATCTTTCGATGCCAGAGTTAAAGGTCCCGGATCATTCGAGGAATGAAGTCAAGGACTTCATCAAGGCAGGAAAGTCAGCCACCCCCTTACAATACTATAGAGCGCGGCGAGCTATCTTGAAGGCCCAGAGCGCTGTTCTTGAGGAAATGCGGTCACGCTTCTTTCAGAATTTCAAAAAGTCGGATCTATTTTACAAATGTCTTGCTGCTGAAGAAGCAGCCAATATTCAGACTCTCAGATCGACACCACAGCCAGAAGTACAAATACAGGCGCAGACACAGACATCAACATCGACAACCAACCGTGCGAGCAAGACTTTGCCAGCAAAGCCAAGACCAGTATCGCGACTGACGCCCCAATTGTCCAATGCTGGGAAACGCACAGGATCCGCATCGGATCTTAAATCTTTGACATCTAATGGGAATGGGCATGGACATCGAGCTAGGCGCTCGTTAGATGAAGGCTCTTTCAACCCTCTATTCGATGACGATGACATCGATACTGATGGACTAGGAGATTCTGTCCAGAGTCTAGATCCAGAGGCGAACAGCCAGCAACTACCAGATACCCAAGTTGTTAAGGCAGTAGAACAGGCCTTTACCGATATCATGGAGGATGATCGTCCTCAAACTGCTGAAGCTCTCCGTGCCTCCCTTTTCGGCGGCCCTGACGGCAGCAGTATTGGAGGTATTGATGATAATGCATCAAGTCTCTTCTCAGGCAATGATAACGAATCTCATCGTGGCTCTCTGGATATGGGTATTCGACCTGCTATGGCGAACAAGGAAGGCGAGAAACCAAGCCTTTCGTCGCTTGGTCTTGTCAGTGCGGCTTCACGAATCGGTGTTTTCGTGGACGACGATCTGTTTGGCGATAACAACAAAGATCTCCCTGACGACGGTGATCCAGATGACGGGCCACCGCCTGACGACGAGGATGAAGTCCATGAAGCAGCACCAGGAGACCTTGGATTGGCAGAAGCCATCACTGCTCTCTCAAACGACATCGATCGCTTGGTGGCGCAGGAAGCGGTTGTGGAATCGTTGACGCGAAAGGCAGAGTTGACAAACAATACTGCCGAGCTGCGCATTCTTAGGAAGTCCAAAGCGTCTCTACACAGGGAGATCAGGCGCAAGGAGCTCCAACGGCAGCAGTACGTGATCCAGGAGAGCGACAACAGTCTCTACGGCCGCTCAACCATCAAAATTAAGTCTATTCAAGTGGGAAGAGAAGAAGATGGTCGAGAGTTTGCGCTCTACGTTATTGAAGTCCAGAGAAATGCTGGAGAGCAGATGCCTGCAGCTTCATGGGTAATTTCGCGGCGATACAGCGAGTTCCACGAGCTTCACCAAAAGTTGCGGTCCCGATACCCTTCAGTTCGAAACCTTGACTTTCCTCGACGGCGAATGGTGATGAAATTCCAGAGCGAGTTTCTACGCAAACGACGGACTGCCCTGGAGCAGTATCTACAAGACCTACTTCTTTTACCAGAAGTTTGCCGCAGCCGAGAACTCAGAGCCTTCCTCTCACAGAGCGTAATCACCCAAGGTCAAGATATCTTGGATCGCGAAGACAAGAAAGACATGATGACTCGGTTGTACGACTCTGTTGCGGATGGAATGGATGACATCCTTGGAAATATTCCTGTACTGGACCAGATATCTGAAGCTGGCCAGAACCTCATTGCAGCGGCTACTAACCAGCTCAACGCAGTTCCTCTCAATGTTAACGAAGATACATTCCCGGCCGCTGAAGCTGAGGCAGAGCTGAATGCATTTGAGAATAAGGAACTTGAACCGTTCATCAAACCGATTTGCGACATCTTTCTCGAGATTTTTGAGCTCAACAAGGGAAACAATTGGCTCCGTGGGAGAGCGGTAGTTGTTGTTCTGCAACAACTTCTTGGTGGTACGATTGAAAGAAAAGTGCGAGACAATGTCAAAATGCTTGTTCAAGACGAAAACATTCTCAAATACATTGGGTTGGTGCAAGATAGTCTATGGCCTGGAGGCCAGTTACAAAGAGATCGCAAACCACGAACAGCTGCCGAAAAGAAAAAGACACGGACCGAGGCGAGCTTGATGCTGGCCACATTGGTGCCAGATCTCGCAGGTAGTGTTGTTGGAAGAGTCAATGCTCAGACAGCCAGCCGTCGTATATTTGCAACGTTGAACAACTCGAGGTTGAAGTAAGTCTTTAATTTTATCGCTGACTTATGTATGAGCTCAACTAACCCATTTACCTATAGTGCACACCTCGTATTTACTATGATTGATGAAATTGTCTCGGTCCTTTTCGAGGAACGGTAGGGTTATGGATAAAAGATCTTGTTACTCTTCTCCACAAAGCACATGATACAGGGCAAAGTAAAGCACAGCACAGCACAGCACAGCGAGGCGTTGGGCGTCACTGACAAGGGAGTCAAGTTGGGCTGATACGACGACGATGATGACGATGATGCGGGATTGGGCAAAATGAATGACTTATGGTTTCGTAATGAAGAAGCCTCTTTTTTGGAGGGGGACTGCTTATTGTTATAGATGTCTGCTCCATGTATAAGTTGCCGTTGATAGATGGCCATGAAGTAATAGTAATGACAATGGGTGAAAGCAAGATTCTTATACGAGGTGATCAGGTCACGATTGGATCGTATTTTACATGTGAGTTGCAGTCACGTTGTGTTATGTAGGCTTTAATGCAGGCGAAAGCGTTCGCATGTGACGCTAGCGAAGCAGCTTCAGCGCCCGAGATAGCGGGATCCGGGGCACCTTCTCGATCTGGCCATTCTGCCGTGACCTGCCGCCTTTTGGCCCCAGCCTTTTCGTCGCGTTTTAGGCGAGTCCTACCTTAGGTAGTCCATGCCTTAGTAACTAATAAGCTTGCCTTGCCTTGCGCCCATGTTCTCTTTCTCCTCTCCACCAAACCCAACGTCGCTTTTCGTATCATCATCATCAAAGTCAATCCTCGTCCAAAAACCGCCACCTCCTCAAAACCCCGCGTTTTGACTCTGGCTCTTTTGTTGGTCCATCGCGTGACTGGCCCTGGACATTTAATCTGGAATCTCCCTGGCTTTGATCCATATTCGACTTTCTGCTCCTCTCCCCACCTGGATCACTCTCTTGCTTGACCCGACGACACGACGCTCCTCCCAACGGCAACATGACGGAGGTATCAGCCACCCGGCTGTACTTGGGAAACCTCCCTCGCAATGGTCCGGACTCATCGCCCTGACGCTCTCAGTCAATCCACTGACCTGCTGCCCAACAGCTACCAAATCCGATGTCGAGGCTCACTTCGCGACTCATGGTACCGGAGAAATCACCGAGGTTAAGCTCATGAATGGCTTCGGTTTCATCGAGTACAAGGACCCCATGGATGCCCGTGATGTTGTACCGGGTTAGTTATCCCCCCTCATCTTTTGTATTGCGACGCGCTTGCTAATGATCCATCTAGCTTTCCGTATGTCACCTCCAGACTCCACCCCTCCTCCCTGGCTAACGTGCGACTTCGAAAGATGGCTCTGATTTCATGGGAGAACGACTCACCGTCCAGTTCGCCCGCGGCTCCCGGCATCGCGAAGGCGGTTTTGGCAACCATGAGCGCACCGCGCCACGGCCTCGTCGAACCCCTCATCGAATGCAGATTACGGGACTTCCAAACGATACCTCTTGGCAGGTCTGTTCAATCCTCCCCGTTGCTCATCGCTGGATTTCCTGGACCCTCCCCTTGTGATTTGCGCGCATCTCTGGTTTTTCTGGTTTCGACCCATTGGTACTATACCGGGACTAGGTTTAGGGGACAACTTCCACGGACCCCTCCACCCCCTCTCCCGGTTTGCTTCCTGGTTGTTGACTTGGCGAACTGCACTATCATTTTGTGGATTACATGGACTTCCGGCGTTACCCTTCCTGGACAGCAACTTACGTGGATTCTGGAAATAGGATCTCAAAGACTTTGCGCGTCAGTCTAGCTTGGACGTTGTCTATTCTGAAACTGGTCGCGACTCGAACGGCCGAGGGTGAGTGGCTGCTTGCGCACTATCTATCTTGGAGGCTAACATGGACCAGTTTCGTCGAATTCGAGACTGCAGCAGACCTTAGAACGGCTGTTGAGAAGCTCGACGGGCGAGAATTCAAGGGCCAGCGAGTCCAATGCGTTGCTGACGTATGAAAAGGAAACCCCCTCTCTTTGTAAGAACTCGAGTCTGACATGACCTTCTAGACTCAGCCGGATATGCCTCCTCGCGAGCGCGGTAGATCCCGCTCCCCAGGACGTCGACCTTATCCTCCTCCCATGGACGACTACGACCGGCGCGGCCCTCCCCGCGGATATAGTCCCCGCGGTGGTGGTGGCTACGGCTACCGGGATCGTAGTCCTCGTCGCGATTACTATGATGATCGCGCCCGTTATCGATCTCCTCCTCGCCGTCCCATGGAGGACTATCCTCCCCCTCCCCCTCGCGGCCGCTACGATGACCCCTATCGCCGCGACTACCCTCCTCCGCCCGATCCCTATGCCAATGGGCGACCTCCTTATGACCGACCTCCTCGAGACTTCCCTCCGCGAGAGGGCGGATATCCACGAGATGGTGGTTATCCCCGAGACTATGATCGTGGTGGACGCTACTGGTAAATCCATATCCCATTACCGCTTTGGGCGCTTGCTTGGCGGGACTGTCCTTGACCGACGGTGTTAGATCTACTCTCAACCGAATGCGCTAAATGGCGTGAAACTTTGACGACCAGTCATGAGGTAGGAAGGACAAGATTGAAACGATCGACAAGCAGATATGCGCAACAATGATTGACGACCGACTGGTGATATTCTCAACGAGCAAACACAAGTATGAGGGACATTAGGATGGCGTCAGGTGTAGGGGTTGGAGGACTTGGCGAGAGTTGACGGGTACCGGGAAAAGCCACGGGCGCACACGACATGAATGTCTTGGGTAATATGAACTATAGTGTATGACTATGAGGAAGCCGTCGTGGGTGAGGGTTTGCTTATTTGCTTTTATTTTGTCTCATACTATATATAACCTGGAGGAAGATTTTGGGACCACTCGGTAAGGGTCGTTATTTGCTAGGTAGTTTTTGCTTTTATCACAGAAAAGGGTCAAAATAATCCAACTTTTGATTTTGTATGTTCAATTTGACATGGCATTACTGCACAACGAGTAAATCTGATACTCGTGATTTACTTTGGACAACAACCCAACCGTGTCGCCCCGTATAGTACAAAAAGAAAGATGCCGGACCGAACAGAAAACAGTTTGACGCGCTTTATAAGGAATTACGAAGTGTGTATAAATATGGTATAAATATGGTATCGGGTATTGTTGGGTTCTAGTGTGTGTTCAAGATTAAGCAGTCTTCTTCCATTGGGTGTAGACACCGATAACACTGCTCAAGGTACCAGTAAGACCGACGATGCCGTCATCGAGGAAGGAAACCCATCCGAGACCGGAAACGGGAACGAGGATATCGCAAAGATCGCAGAGGAGTTGCTTCTTGGCGGCAGCGCGCTCACTGAGGTATATGTCAGTACTAAAGATAAAAAGGCAAATGAGCGCATGTGAAACTTACATGGAGATGGTCTTGCTCTCGACAACACCCTCACCCTCCTTCAGATCAACCTTTGATGCGCGCACGCTCAGCTGTCGCAGAGTGTACAGCTGACCAATGATGCTAAAGGCGATACCAATAGCCCAGGATCTATAAGCCTCCTGCTGAAGGCGCTTGGCGTGCTGCCACTTCCTGATACCGGCAGCATCAGGAATAGTGAGAGCATCGAAGGTGAGGTAGCCAGCATAGCCCAGCTGGCGACCGACCTGGGTGTACTTGAGGACGGGGTCGAGGGACTTGGAGTCGGAAGCGGTGGCAGCAGCCTTGTAGTGCTCGACGAACTTTCCGGCTCGGAAGACCTTTCGGAACAGGCCGAACTGCTTCTTGATGGCGTTCCAAGGGGCGACCTTGTCGGGGGTTGCGTTTGTGCGGAGGAGATACCAGGCGTAGAAGCGGGCGAAGTACTGAAGAACTCGCATGAGCTTGTCGCGACCGAGGGTTGTGGCCATGTAGCGCAGGTAGTGCGCTACCGTGGGGTGGTAGACGAGAGCGTCAGCGACCATGATGGCGATGGTATCGAGTATAGGTAGAGAGAGAGTATAGATAGTATGCGACAGTCGGAATATACAAGAATTACGATTCACCAGTAAGAAACCAGCAATTACTGATGGTAGAGAGGAAGATGGAGATGGAGATGCAAAAGTTAAGTTTAGTTTTTACCAGGAACGGGTAAGAAAAAGCTGGGGAAAGGTAAGTAAGTAACGCGAATGGAGTCAAAGTGTCTGGAGTAAGGTAAGGTAACGCAAGTCGAGAGATTGAACGTGGAGACGGAGACTTGACCGAGATGCCGAGGTCCGCCGCTCACGAGAGCGGGATAGATCAAGGGAAGGGGGAATTGTACTTGTAGCGAGAGAGATAGGGAGGGATAAGGAGATGTCGTGCAAAAGAATTGCCTTTTTGGGTACGGGAATAATTGCCGTTTATGTTGGAAATTCGATAGTTCATACTGTACCATCGGTATTCTATCTATTCAATCATTGCTCAGTATTAAAGGGATGACGACCCTGCCAACTTTGTCAACCTCCATCACAGAGAACAGGGAGCATCAACAAGTTGAGGTCGACAGCCGGCACATGTCCGCGGCTTCACCAGGAGAATACCAGACTTCGGGGTAGCTTGGCGCCAATTCTGGTAATGCATTTCAACCTCGGGGACTTTCCGTGAGAGATTGGACTCTCTAACCTTGAGAGTTACAGCTGAACTGGCTGACAGCTGATAGAGAGAGGAAGAGGAAGCTCCCGGTTGGCCGGATAACCTTTGATCCGACTCCGGTCTTCCGTCAGAGCCTGGAGAAGAAGAAGTCTAGGTTAAGTTACGGGGACATGCATGGATGATATAAGTCGAGTCGAGTCGAGACTCACTCGCTCATTCAATCAATCGATTGCCTCATAACCCCAAATCAAGGAATGAACAAGGTATGAGACAAGGCATTTGAGTTCCCAATTTTCCATCCTCATAAAATCTCCCCCCAAACCCACAATGAGCATATCACTCGGTGTTTCTACTGAAGATCTTTGGAGCGTCGATGTTCAAAACCCCCGCTTAAACGTCAATATGAGCGAGCCACCCCCACCGGGACAGGACAGCCTGGGCTACTGTACCTTAGCAGGGCCTGGAAATAGAGGGTCTCTCAGTGGCTGTGACGACAGCTACCAAGAGGAATCGTTGATGCTGCTCGGGGAACAACCCCCGAAGCCTGCCTCCAAATTCAACCACTGTAATATTGTGGGGGAAGAAGTCGGAGTTGGAGACCCCGGGAAATCCTCTTGAGCCGCTTCCCCTCGGCCGGCAAAAGCACCAATTCCCTTCGGGAGCCCGCTATCAAAGGTCACGATGGCCCATGACATTCCGATATGATGCGCCCCCAATGGAGCTTTTTACGTATCATAACCCGCAACAACATGACCGAGACTATGAGAGGACGTATCCGTAGAGTCTTGTCTCTCGCGGATGGGGCCGTTGATAACCCCAGTCGGTTAATGGAAAGTATGGATGTGCCTAATAATGAATGAATGGATATCATTGATCGTCATATCCGTCAATTGTCGTCAAGACACGGACTACAGAGAACTGTATTCCTTTACATAACTGGTCCCGTTTCCCCAATACTCGTCGCGTGCCTCTTCCTTTTCTTCCTCTCTCTTCTTCTTTCATCTTTCTCTCTCACGATACCCTCATACTACCTACCTATCTATTCCTTCTTGTCTCTCTCTGCCGGCTTAAACCTTCTCCCGGTCTAAGTCAACCCAAAGCCAGCCGCTTCTCCAACTGCCCCCTCCCGACGATCACAACCAACTTCTCCTCCTTTCACATACCTATTCTCTCACAAAAACACATTCACAATGGCTACTACAAACAGCGGACAAGAAACCGAAAAGGTTAACACTAACATTGTTACCCTCACCCGCTTCCTCACTGAGGAGCAGGCCAAGCACCCAGAGGCCACTGGTGACTTCACGTACGTCGTCCGTCCCTTGTGACCTCAACTTCATGATGCCCGGCTAACAACGGAAACCAATCTCAGTCTATTGTGTCACGCTCTCCAGTTCTCCTTCAAGTCAATTGCCTACTACATTCGACGCGCTACCCTAGTCAACCTCACCGGTCTGGCTGGTTCTTCCAACATCACCGGCGACGACCAGAAGAAGCTCGATGTCATCTCCAATGACCTCTTCATTGAGGCCATGCGCTCATCAGGCAAGTGTGCGCTCCTCGTCTCTGAGGAAGAGGATGAGATCATCTACTTCAAGGATGCTCATGACGCTCACTACGCCGTCGCTTGCGATCCCATTGACGGATCCTCCAACTTGGACGCCGGTGTCTCAGTCGGCACCATTTTCGCTATTCACAAGCTCCCCGAGGGCTCCAAGGGTGTCAAGGAGGATATCCTGAAGCCCGGTACTGAGCTGCTCGCTGCTGGTTTCACCATGTACGGCGCCTCTGCTCAGCTTGTCATTACCATGCGCGGTGGAACCGTCAACGGTTTCACTCTCGACAACGGCGTCGGTGAGTTCATTCTGTCTCACCCCGACATGCGCCTCCCCAAGTCGCGCGCCATCTACTCCGCCAACGAGGGTAACTCTCTGTACTGGGAGGACAAGACCATCAACTACTTCAACTCTCTAAAGCAAGCCCAAGAGGACGGCAAGCCCTATAGCGCGCGATACATCGGTTCCATGGTTGCCGATGCTTACCGAACTCTGCTCTACGGAGGTATCTTTGCTTACCCCGCCGACAAGAAGAGCCCCAAGGGCAAGCTCCGTATCCTGTACGAGTGCGCGCCTATGGCTCTGATCTTTGAGAATGGTACGTCAATTGAATTTTAGTGATCAACACTTTACTAACTAACAATGCTTAGCCGGTGGTCAAGCTGTCGACAGCAAGATGAACCGTATGCTCGAGGTGGTACCCGAGCACATCCACGACAAGGCCGGTATCTTCATGGGTAGCTACGACGAGGTCGAGAAGGTGAAGAAGTTCCACAGCTAAGAGGGAAATCAAGAGAATGGCGCTTTGGCATGGGATTATGAAATCAGTTAAATATCAAAAAGCGAACCTCATGAGTGAATGAGCATTTTAATGATGAATTTATCATATCTTCCATTTTTCTGAGCGTCATGCAAAGTGTCGTCATGATGAGAAGTCATGATCGTGAGCCATCATGGAGGCGGTTTAAACTGGGGACGTCACGCCACCTTGACCGTCAGATCTTATTAGAATGGGCTACAGCGTCGTCTTTGACATGTCTCTATGGATTTTAAACTGCTGTTTTATCACGATCGTCCACTCAGGTTGGCACAGAGTGTCTTTGGTCAACATTCGCCTCACGATAACTAAAGTCAAGCACGACAACGTAGAGTTCTAGACCGTATAATTATTCCAGCACCGTTATTTCCCTGACGCCTGGGGGATTAGCTACTCGATAGGCATCAGGTAGTATGGCCAACATGCTTGCATTGAGTGCTCTCCGTGTAGTTCGACGTGTCTCTGCCTTCTTGGTCCATGACTCTCTCAGTATTCTCATTGTTATGGGTTGATTGATTACCTGCCCACATAGTTTACCTTGGTCGGCTAGTTTTCACGGTCTCCTAGTATACGCAATAGCCAATTGAATAGAATAGTTCAAATACTAAGCTTCCCTCAAAATGCTGAAAGACTGGTGCCTTTGATCAAGTCCGGTAGCTCGCTAGCTAACATGGTGAGTCTTTTGCATTTGCAGCCTTTTCTAGTCCTTGCGTCTAATATCCGATATCCAACTATTCTAGTTCATTAAAGAATGGGCTGTTTCAATTGTAGGCAGCTGGAATACTAAAATTAAAAGTCTATTATTTTTTATCATTCTATGCCCTTCGGATGCCTTACTCCCAAAATGCAGCAGCTTCACACAACCTGAAGATGATCACCAGTTAAGGCGAGGAATACTTGTAGCCAAACTGCTCCTTAGCCTTGTCAACAACCTCTTTAAGCTCTGCACGTTTCCTCTTCGTCTCTTCATCCACAGGATCCAATCCTGTCGGCTTGTCTTTACCACTCGGAAGTAACAAACCCCGCTTCACAGCAGGCCTCTCAAGTATACGGGCAAGCCATGCTTTAACATTTGGGAACTGGTCATACGAGATTGTTGTACCTGGCAAACGATCTGTCCAGCCGACCAGGGCGATATCTGCGATGGAGTAGCGACCTCTACCGGGTCCGACAACGTAGTCTCGGTCCGCAAGACGCTTGTCGAGAACACCAAAGAGACGCTCTGTCTCGCCAACGTAACGCTGTATAGCGTATGGGATTTCTGGCTTAACGCCAAGGAAATGGAACGCCTGTCCTTCCCTGATGAAGTGTGAGTGTACCGCCTTGATATTGATGCTCATGACTTACATAGGTCCGATTCCACCATGCTGCCAACCAATCCACGACTCAGCACGAGTATAGTCATCGTCGTCAATCTTGAATGATAACTTATTCTCTGGATCGTATTTTCTTGTCAAATAGCTTAATATCGCGTTGCCTTCAAAGACAGCGAGATCGTTGTTGTCGTGGTCAACAAGAACAGGGATACGGCCATTGGGGTTGATGGCAGTGAACCAAGGCTCCTTTTGAACATTGAGTCCAATGTTGATGCCTTGTATGGTGTAGTCTAATCCATATGCATCGCGAAGCTCTTCAAGAAGGATATGGGCTTTGACGCCGTTGGGTGTACCCCAGCTGAGGAGCTCAATGCCCTTGGAGGCGATGAGGCCAGTCGGTCGAGCCATTGAGTAGGTGCGTTTAGGAATTATGGAAGCAGATCTGAGTGGGTAATTGAAGTCTTGAGAAAGCTGTGATCTACAAGATAGAGTAGAACGAAAGGAGAGAGACATATATGGCAGTTTTATGATTGAGCGCATCGTCATTGAGCGGCGGAGGGACGCCATCTTGCAGTATGATTTCCAATATCGTGACTCCAGACCGACAAATCATCAATTGGTCATTGGCCCTTTAGATTTGACACTTCTCCTTTCGAAATGAGTTAGGCTTGCTGCACGATGTTATCTAGAGAGTTTCTGGCGTTCGGAATGTTTACTCATCCACGAAGCTTTGTAACCTTGATTACCCTATAATGTGGAATCACCCAAACGCGGTGGCGTTTTTCGAGTCTTTGATGGACAGCCTGCATGCATTTCAAAGCACAACTAACGCAGCCTCCGCGGAATGAATGCCCTCGTGGTCCAGCCATGCCCAGAAGAAAGATTTGTCCTGCGGGAACGACAAAGCAATTCCATGTTGTTGTCTGACTGCTGTTAGTGGTTGAGTTGCAAGTAATCGGCACATCGAATTCCTTAGGGGCGCTGAACAGATGGTCCCAGAATCAGCTGCAGTATGCACCCTCAGACATTCTGAACTTGCCTACCAACTTATTTGTCATTCTAGTCAAATCTTGCATGAAACAACCAACAAAAGCATTGACATCAAAACACAATGAGTGGGACAACCGCGCGGTAAACGACAGAATACGCCTCGCACGTTTCGATTTGACATTAGCCCCATTATCATGGCGCAATACGCAAGAAATGTCAAGGGATCGGCCCGTAGTTTCTAATCAGATCCTCTCCAACATTATTCAGGGTAGGTCCCAGATCAACGGTTGAGCTACGCACGGGTGGAATAGTTTCATGTAAATGAGAGAGTGTTCCTCAGCGGATACAGGAGGATACTACAGTAGCATCAGCATATACGCAGCAAAGATGTTTATGGTATTTCGTCTAAAGTTCTGTTGGGTTTGTCGTTGCAACCGTAACCCTGCGGGTGATCCTCCGATCCTTTTTGTGGTGGAGTTGCAGTTGGTGTTGGGCTGTGAACTTAGTTGATGAGTTAAGGGTCCCCTTTTGATCGTCGTGAGCTTTACCCCAAGAGATATCTAGACGCCCGCGACAGTTCCTCTGACAGCTTACACTCCCCAGAGACGAGAGCCTGGAATCAACAATGTAGGACTTTCTTGAGTCTCGAGAATAGCACTTGACGCGTCGTCATCAGTGCCTCAATCACAATACGACGAATGCAATGTTGCATTGAACTCGCAACTAATCAGATGCAGACTCAACGCCCAGAGCACAGAAGTGCCTACGTCACTATCATGAGGTGCTAGAGCAGCCAGCAACCAGCCATCAAATTGGGTTCTGACTTGTTTGGTCTGCGGAGCGCCCGCCTCAAAGCCAAGTTTCCCCTTCCCCACCCACGACAACGAACGAGACCACTTAGCCTTGGAGCTGACGCCTGATTATACTGTAGGTACTGCACCCTTGGAACCGGTAGCCAATGCTCTTTGAGCATGGCCCTGCAAGTCTCGAGTTCCCTGGGAATAACACAAACACCGCAGCCCTTACCTCGATATCCTGTCCTGCCTATTTACCCGCTCTGACTTACACTGAACTAACTAACTAACTGACTGACTTCATCACCCATTGGGGGCCATGCAGTGCAGAACTCTACAGCACATACAGTGAATCATACCAGGCGAGGTGATCCAAGAACCGGAGAGCAGGGAAAACCACTCTCTCAGAAGCCAGGTTTTTGATCGACCGCTGAGAAAATCCCCGACAGGCTCGCGCTTAGATCTGGGACGTGACGTGTTTTCATGCCGCAGGGTCCTTAACTCCAGTTCCCATATCTAAACTCCATTCAAACGGTTTCCCCTCCCTTGACGATGTCTTCAAATCTGTTCTTTTTCAGAAGCGGCACAATGGACACAGATGCAGACATGGGGGATATCTGCACGTCTGAAGGATTCAAGCCGCAGATGCACCTTTGCTTTGACTTGGACGCAGACTTGGAAGTTGGCTCTTCACCAACATGTCTCACAGCGGCTGGTTTCACCCCAAAAGAGTAATTCATACTAAGTTCGCTAGCTGCCAAGGGTTCTCTACTCACCATAGCGGACTACCCTTTCATCCTTCTCGTCCCGCCTAAGCTCTGAAACCCCGGTGAGAGGCACTCTGGCCAACATGTGCTCAGTGGCATAAACTGTCTTCCCTTGAGTTCCCAGTCCGATCTCATTGGCACCTTCGCCATTGAACTATACTCAGATTAGCTGTTCAACTGATCGGAGATCGCCAAGTAGCACCTTGGTTGTCGGACTAACCAGCCTACGTACCGGACGGCATTGTCGTGGCTTCGGCTGGCGGCACCGCTAAGATCCGTCTCTAGACTCTGAGCCGTAGGCGTCGAGTTAAATATCCATCACAGAGCGACCGGTCAGTGGAGCGAGCGAGCGAGTTTCGATTCGTCAATAGCGTATTCGTCGTAGAGGATAAGGAGTTGTCGTATTGAGAATACCGTACCGTTGGTGATCAATGGCAAATAGTGAGTCCAAATAAGGCTCGCCGGTTCAAAACGCTCGAAACCTTAGAGTGCCATAGCGCCGACAAAAGCACCTGGCACTAAAACTTGTGTCAACAACGTCTCAAGAAGGCATTCCAAAGATTCAGATTGGTAATCCAAACCCCCAGAGATCACCAAGACATGTGATGCAACTGTATTACAAAGAAAGTCCGGCACCTCTGGGGGCTGCTTCGCTGTTGTCCAGCCCTGTTTGTATTCAGCTTAGACGGGAATAAGTCACATTTCACGCCCACCTGTCGTTGCATCGCAGAGACATTCGATATGCCGCCATTCCTGGGGAAGCGGAACCGTCGAGGGAAATGCCACAAGGATAAAGATAGAAAAGGCGGAATCACACGATGGAAAAGTCAATCTGTAACTACTGCAGAGCACAGTAGCGGCCCCCAGACGTGGAGGCGCAAGATAACCTTTCGTGCGAGGTGTAGACTAACTAGTAACTGCAAAGGGCAAGATGTGAATCATAACGAGTATGCCTCATCGGTCAAAGCCGAAGGGCGAACAAAAGAACGAGGGGATCGTGTGCAACATACGCAACGAGGCAGAATAATGAGAGCGAATGCGAGAACTGAGAGTGAATACGGGGTCGAGCTGAACTGAGTACGAGCATGATGAATAGGAGAAGAGTATTATGATTCAAGGTGTTGCGATGTCATGTTAACTCATACAACGTTAAATTGCTGGTATACGGAAACGGTATCAAGATTCGAAGGTTCAGGGGGATTAGCAGTACTAAGGTAAGGTATGCATGGACAAAGTCCCTTGAGGCTGAGGCTGGAGCAAGCTGGTGATGTTATTAACAGGTTTCTATTATGACGATTTGATTCATCGATCGTTGATGAAGCTATCCATGACAATTGAAGAACCAGGTACTGCATGTACAATGATGTGTGAGTGTGTATGTGTATGTGACTGCGAGGGGTGTCTAGACTCTAGGCTGCCGTCAATTCAGTGATTATCCGCTAGTTACAGCCTCAATTATGACTGAATGAATGAATGAATGAACTGGATGTCCCAACCTGTCGGCTACCACTCGGTGAGATTCCCATGCAGCCGTTTGTGGATGTGCTTTTGTGTGTGGTTATGGTTGTGCCGCATTCGAGATGTCGATGTCAAAGAAACAACACTTCTTGATCTGGATCTCAAGACAACCCCCCCTGTCTCCCCTGGTCCTCCGCCTTTTCATCACTGCAAAACGCTCTCTCCCACGTTAAACTGGCGGACATTGGTACCCCTGTTCACTTCCCCACTTGGATCACAGGGCGGGGATGATCGAAGCCAGGGGGTTACATGGAGTACGTACCTTGCCCTCTATCTTTAGTCCACCCTTGATTGACTTGACCTGACCTGAGGCGCAGGGAATGGAATACCATTTTGTTAGGGACACCAGCCTCAGCAAGTCAAGCATGCACCTCTTTCCTAATGAGGGTGCCATGTTGCGCTCGACGTCCGTCTACCAAGAAAACGTGGCGGAGTAGCTCTCTCATCAGTCTCCCCGTCCCCGTCTCCGGCTCCGACTCCAAGGAATAGAGCCGTGAGGCTACGGATACAAGGAATTGAACGCTGTCAATGGAAAATCAGAGTTTCCGTTTCCGTTTCCCGTTCCCGTCGAATATCTTTCCATTCCCGCTCTAGTGCCTTGCTCTCGCTCGGCGATTGGGTTTGACTTTGACTTTGGGTTTGGGTTTGGCTCCTTTTTTTTTTGCGAATGGAATCACTAGAGCTGTGCAAAATACTGCTGCCTACCGGGGCGCAACCCCAGACAAGAAGGCCATTAACCTTATGACGCCAATCGCATTAGCTCGATCAGCAAATCAATCGCGACAACGTGACTCGAATTGTACATTTGTTCTGCATTTGCACGCCAGCCACCGGAGTAGCACTGCATTTCGCTTCGCTATGTAGAGTACAGTACAGTACAGTCAGTGCAGCACAGCACAGTCGATCAAAGAAAGCCACGACGATAGGAGCAACAATATATTGCCTATTCCGTAGCGTAGTGTTTATTACACACAAGGTAGCAGTAGCACTCTGCGCTGTCCCTTGTGATGGGATGTTGATCGCTGCAATGCACTGCAGTATTTCCCAAATTAAACCCGACCCTGATCCCAGCGAATCGCCGATATCACTAGGTCGGTGGTGATGATGATGAACTGTCCCAGGCCAGAACCAGGCCAGGCACGGGTTACGGGTACAGCACGCAGCCCAACCCAGCATCGCAGCGTTGTAGGGGAAGACAAGGTTGCAAGATTGCACTCATGGGCTTCGCCTTGGTTGCGGCGGCACAGTAGGTTACTGTACCCCGAGTCCCTGTCTCCCTAAACTCTAAGAGCATGGATTCAGTTCCATCGGGAGGATCCGCACCGCGAGTCTTGAAGCCAAGACAAAGAGAAACAAGGGCGGCAGGTAATTTAATTTCAAAAATTTTTCTTGCTATTGTCGGGTTGCTCTTTTCAGCCTTGACAGCGGAGCAGAATTCATCCATCCATGGATATGTCCACGGAGTTGGGAATCAAACAGTGGGAACGTGGCTATAACCGCCCCCACCCCTTGAAGAACAAAGAACAACACCATGCCTTTGTTGGAGTAGCGTGCGCTTGACCAATCAAGTTGAGGATCCACCTCTCATCTTGCTCCCGCCCGTCGTTCAGCCCTACCGCTCGAGGTCACCCCTACCCCTGTCCTGTCTTGTCCTGCTCTGTCTTGTCTCTTGCTGCTCTCCTGCAATTGGATGGAAGCTTGACAGGCCCACGCCCTCTCAGTAAAAATCCCCACACAAGTTACTGGCTCTAACAGTGAACACATCCACTGAAAGCTGAGCTGAGCTATCTTTTAGTGCTCATGTCTCTCGGCACTTGGGGTGCTTCATTCTCATCCTCACATTTATTTAATCCAGAACTCTTGGAGAACATTGGCAAAACAAAGCAAAAAAGCAACATATTCGTCATCGTGAGACACCTGACGTCTCGCCAAGGTACCGTAGACCCTGCCGCTGTAGATAGTTAACAAGCTGCGGCTAACTCTCTGTTCGGGGAGTGTCGCATGCAACCACGGGCATCACCAAGACCAAAAAGACGCAATCTGCTTGGACGGCTTCGCTTGGTCAACCGGCCTCGCCGAAGCCTCAATTCTTAGAGCTTCACCGCTGAGCAAAGATACCCTTCCCCTCATCAACTGCAGCCCTACGAGGAGAATTGCTAGAGTCTGACTGTCATCAAACGGCGGAGCTCCAACTCATCTCCCTAGGTATCTCTCAATCAATCTCCGCAATTTTCGCAACCACAGCCAACGGATGCCAACCAATACCTACAACATGTTGATCATGGTCTTGTGTCTCGATTGCATTTGCATCTGCATCTCTGCGTCTTCAGCCCTCGGAGGAGATGCACTGATTTGGAAATGGCGGACCGAGGATAACTGAGCACAAGCTGTCTGTCTGTCTTGTCAAGCAGCCTTGTAGTGTACCTTGTGCCTGTGTCTCTCTCTATCTGCACTGTAATTCACTGGCTGTTGGTTACTGCTCATTCCAGCTCCGATGCAGTGGATCAGCCCTTTTTTATCGTTCTGAGCTACCCGCTGTGTCTTGCATCCCAGTCATCACCTTGAACTGTCGCTCGGTAACACGGCGCATCTGACTAACTGGCCACGCAATGGAAATGGCGATGCCTCGAATGGAATCTCCCATTGGAGTATTCTCTTACGAGCATTCATTTTGCCTTTCTTGATAGTCCGGACTTAAACATGTTAATTACGTACACATGATTCGGACTTAACAGCCATCAAGACAGACAGACACGAAAGGGCACAGAGCTGCGCTACGTTTCAAGGCGTTCAAGCCATGTACCTTTGAATTTAACCCAGATTTCTAAGCGTGTGTCGCATCGCATCCATCCGCTTCGCTGGCATACAGTATGTACGTACTCCCCCTGGTTAACCCGGCAAGGTTATTTGCCCATTTATCATTTTCGGACCCCAAAAACGTTTCCCCTTGCTAGCGACCGACGCTGGCTCCCTGATATCTACACCCCACAGCCCTTGCAAATGCCCCTCCCGTCCCCTTCATCTTTCTGGCAGTTGATTGCGGGCGTGCGTGCTTGGTGCTGCCCATCATTTCCTACCAGGGGAAACAGGCGTGCCTATGGCGTATTTTTGCAGCTCGGGTTTCAAGCTATCAGATACGCCAGAGCTCCCCGAGCTACTCAGGAAACGAAGCGGGAATGAATGATCCAAAGCTCGGACGCTACGGTATCATTTGGCTTGACTTGACTTGTCTCGTCTGGGACTTCACCCTAATCACGGGCTGCAATTGTTGCGTTGTGACTCAGTTCGGGGACCTCGTCTAAATGGTCTGTCGGGGTTTGGGCAAAGCGTCGCGACGAATCTGCACCTCGAACCTCAATGTCTTGCTTCACGTGAAAGAATAGGAGAACAGAGATGCAGGGACATCTATCTTTACTCCACAAGCACGCAGCCGCGGGGAACTCGTCGTGGCTTACTACCCCATCAAGCCAAGTCTCAGTCTCAATCTCAGTCTCACTTGGGGAGTGAGCTTCGATACTGATGCAATGGATGCTACTCATGGTCTTGCTATATCTCCATGGCAAACCCGTAAGATAGCCAAAGTATATCGTCCAGATGGAGTTCTCGGAGACTTTGATTCACGTGCGAGCTTTCATGTCGGGAGGGAAAGTGTCCGCTCCATTCTGGTAATGGCAGTGCCAGTGCTAGGCTCTAGCTTGGGCTCTAGAGAGGAAGCTAGTGCCAGCGAAAAGTCTCCGCGCAGGCTCTATTCCCAGTATGTACTGGTGCCAGGACCCAAGCCAACACACCCCCCCAAAGCAAAGCCGTGAGCTGTGAGTGAGAAAATGGGACGGATCCCCAGAATGCCGTCCAGTGGCTTGGGGCCTTGGAGAGAGTGAGAACCTTAAACCTACCCTCGTCGACGGGAGACGACATGATGGTACCGAGGAATCGGTGCAGCATGTTCATGTAAGACGATGTCTTTTTTGGTGATGATATTTTGGAGATGAAGAGCCAAAAAAAGATCCTCGCAGAGAATAGCTCTGTTGAGTATAGACAAATGACAAATACAAAAGTCAACATTAGGCTGAGCTAGCTTCATTTAATGGGCCAATTGATAAAGCGGGAATCCGTTCGCCGACCCTGAACCGCATAGTCGTGCCGCAAGCCGGCCGCAGGAGGTCCCAGGTCCGTAGGTTGAGGGAGAGAGAGAGCTAACTTGAATCAACAAAATGATCAAAACATGTGGGCTTGAATGGCTCCGACGGTCGTCATCTCGCCAAATAATCATCGCTGTTGCAATTTCAGCCGTGATTCATCTGCAATTGATTCCAGAAACACCAGAAATGCCTGGTTGTATGCCTCGTCTGGCGTGCATGGTCCGCTACGGGTTCGCCGAAAACCCGTGCCTTGAGTTAACTTGGTTGACGCGCAGGTCAATATGCGCCCGTGATGCATGGTCCCCGATTATCTCGGTCAGCTTTGTATGGACAGTAGGTATCTGATGGCATCCATGGCAGCGATAGCTTTTTCGGATTGACGTCAACGAAAACAGAAAAACAACCAGCAAAATCTTATTTTGGATCGTTGAGTTAGGCTTTAGTCTTGTTTCTATCATTTAGACGCGGGTTATGTTGAAGGAACACGGATTTTGCGGCTTAACGTTGAGCTCAAATCCGCAAAGTCCGCAACTCATCAGAATTACTTTACATGGTAAGTACGGATAAACGCTTTGATAATGTGGTCCCCGGAAGAGGGCTTTTCCTTTTTTTTGTTTTGCTTGATACCTTGGTTATGATCGACAGCTACCGAGCATTGGATGCAAGCTTGGCTACTTGGGTAGCTTGGGTAGCTTTTTGGTGAGCTTGGAGCTTAGAGTTTCGCCAACGTAGCGTAGCAGTCAAAGCAAGGTAGTCCCAGTGATCTGGCTCAGGGCGCAGCGGCCGCCTCTGGCCCCCAAGGATCTTTTGTCGACTTGTCACTCAAAAGGCGGCGGCGGACTTGTCAAACAGTCGGACACAATTTGTCAAAAGAGGGGTGTATCAGCGGAATAGCACTACCAGCACCACTACCGGTACTGAGAAACGTTATGAGGACATCGGCGGGATGACAGAGGGGGCAGCACCCATCTGAGGGCTTGACACTCTCTTCCGGTTGGAGGACACCCATTCAAGCGCCCAACTTGTCATCTCGTAGGGCTGGGTAGATCCTATTCAAGTGACAGCAGGGGGGGCTGTCTTCACCCCCGTGCTCTATAATTGCCATCCATCTGGCACTGCCTGATAAGCACACAAACTGTCGGTCTCGCAAAGGATTGGACAAGAGCTGCCGTCCAAGGGGTTATATCAAATACTGAGCCTGAGCCTTATTAGGGAGTGCCGTCTTTCAGTTGAATGCAACCCCACGCATCACCCATCACCCGTAATGTTGATCAACAAGAGGGTGGTTTGTTCTGACCGAAATGGCGGGTGATGGATAACGGATAACGGGCGGTGCCACGTACATACATGCCTACAGCACATGCAACCATTGTCTCAACCACAATCATATCCATGCCGCCTCAGGGGGCAGAAGCATAGCAGCCTGGCAATACTGCGGCTTCATTGGATAGATGCCTCTCCTTTTGAAGTTGCAAGGCGAAGCAGACGGGCCCAGAGATTTGGGCCATGCATTTCGACGAATATGCCCAGATTGGGAAATAGGACCAAAGTCCCGTCAAGAGGGGACCCTTTGTGCCGTGCTGCTAGCATATGCATTCATCTGCGCGTGCGTCTAGCGGCAGTTTCAGCCATCGTTGGCGGTCCAGAGTCGAGACTCGCTGTCTCGAAACATCTCATGTTATTTGTTGGGCACTGATGATCCAAGGACTGTCGTTGGGTTGCAAGGGGTCCTCACAATCGGATAATCAGTATCGTTTGAGGAATCAAGTTTCGATGGATTAGATTATTCCTATGCTACGTTGATCCAATGTGAAGTAAGTGAAGTGTGCAGCGCCGTGCATTGCATGAGGCACGGAGCCCAGGGACATGGCTGAGGTGGTCCCGACTATGAGGTGTAAGGCTGAGTATCCGTGGATCCAATTCAGTCCAATCCAATCCAAAGGATGGAGGCCACTTCCGGCAAATTGCTGTAGGCATGTAAGTGCGTGCCCACATACCGAATTGCTGCTGCTGCTGCTCCTGGTGTAACTCTACAGTACCAAACATGAGGGAGGATCAATTACTGATTTCCTAATCCATCGATCTGATGATATGTTTTGTGGAGCATTTAACCACACGTCGTCTATCTAAACATGCATATCCTTGACTCTGTTGTGTTGTGTTGCGTTGCTAAATCCTAGTGCAATCCTCCCCTACGAGGTCCGAGGGACAATGGATGGATGGATATCCGTAGGCGTAGGGTTTAAACGGGAGATAAACATAAAATTTCAACAGGCCGCGCGGGAATAGAGCAAAGGCCTATTTCTGGTCTGTGCCACTAACATTAGCACAGCAGCATGGATCACTAAATCGACTGATTTCCCACCTTGTGGGGGAACGAGCCCAAATTTTCTATTGGCTAGCTAAAGCTACCTAGGTAGTAAATAGAATTCGCACGGGAAATGATAGACGGATCGGGATATGGGGACGTGTCAGAAAGTCTAGACATTCTAACAAAACGAACTAGCCTAGCTAGCCTAACGTTATGCTGCGTTGAAGGATTTGTTTGAAAGTGCATGCTGCGCAAACACAACTCATTAACATACAGGGGTCTAGGGGGAAACATATCCGCCTATGGTGATATCTTCCTTCTATCGTGGCAGGGCGTGTAATCTGATAATCCCTCGGTGAAGAGGCGATGAGGATATTTTTGACATAGATCATTGCTCGAAAGTTACAGGGCATGTCGACAGCTAAGCTATGTGAGGCAGTTGGAATCCCCAGCCATCCATGTGCGCATGTATGTAAGTTGATAGCCGGAACGGCAACCCGTGTGTGAGCTGTGAGGTGGTTACATTTGAGGATTGAGTCGAGTTGTGTCGAGACCAAACGGATTCACTGATCAAGACATAATAATTACCAAAAGAGGAGGTGGCAAAGTCACTTGCATCAGCACTCGCGGATATCTTCTCTGCCTGCCTGTCGTGAAACGGTGCATATCCGAGCTCGACCGTTGAAGCTACGTATCTTGATTTTATCCTGAAGCTAGATGCGGCACAGCGACAAACTAGAACCCACGAACCCGCCTTCTACAAACGGCAGTCAGCAGTCTCGACGCCATCATCTCGGAAATTTACTCGTTCTGTTCTGTTTCTGTTTCTGTTTCTGTTTCTGTTCCTCTTCCTCTTCTCAATCAACCGTCGAGGAGCAAGGGCCGTGTGTGCCTCAAAAGCTCGAGCCATAATTCCTAGCCCGCGGCGCTGCTATCAAAGTCCCCGCCCACTCAGGCTTCGCCATGGCACCCCCAAAAGCAAAGAAAGAGAGCAAAAGTTGAAACGTTGCGACAGCCTAAGGAAATTTGAGTGCGGCTGAGGATCCAATCAAGTGGCCTGGTCGTCCCTCTTGTTCGTGCGACGGCATAACTGACAAACCCCGAAAGTTTATCGCGCTTGACAGCTGGCACTGTAGCCAATCGCAATTAGATGGGCGCGAGCAGTAAGGACAGGGGTTATCGATTAAGTCTGCGCCGCACTCTTGTGACAGACAGCAATGCCCTCTGCTAAAAATCACTCTCGCGCTTGTTTCGTGAGTCTACGACTATGATGCAAGGATTCACATCCCGACTCTATCTCGGACTCTCTCGTTGCAGAGTACCTATCCGTAGTCCGACGTCTTTTTCACGGCTCCTTCCATGAAACCCACCCTGCTCTGGCTAATCGCTCATTTCGGGATAACGATTAACCATAATTCAAGGTAAGCGATATCCGTCAACTACCAACGGGCGCAACCCAACGCTGAGCATTGTTGATGTCTTCTGACATTTTCTGACGACGGACTCGACAATGCTACACACGGGTAATAGCAAAAGGGGCTTCATGTTAGGTCGTGTTGACGCCGCACTGCCGAGCCCTGGGCACCACCTACGTACGTTCATACGTAAGTATCCAAATGCTTAGTTATTATTATATGGCACATCCCGCGGAGCCGGAATCCTCCATACACGGAGCCGGTGATTTCCTTTTACGGTCTTGTCACGGAGATGCTCAGTTAGCTCCCATCTATATCCGTGATGGAACCCTGAGGCTTCACGTCAACGCAGCCCTTTCATCGTGAGGATTTTAAGACCAGAAAAGTGCTTAGAATAGCGCTATAGCTTCAAACAGACTATTCAACCAGACCGCTTGTTCATGCGTCGTGGATACGTTGGATTTTTAGTGTGTTTGAAATGTCTTCAGAGGAGCAGACAGTCCGTGTAAGTGAGTGGCACAATTTCGCCGCAGATAGCTCCAACTCCATCTCCAAGTCTCTGCGGGGGTTTTCCAAAGAAGAAGGTTGGTTGATCGGCAATGCTTCTTGTGTCACCCGCTCAACTAGCAACGGGCGCGATTAGAAATTGTGATCCAAAAGATAAGCGCCAGATCACCAACAGTTGAAGCGGATGTGGTATTGGCATTGAGCATATCGCGCCTCTGATAGCCCATGAGATGCCATGCCATGCCATGTGTTGGATGTACGTGTGTGTGTGTATGTGCTGTGCGTGCTGCCATGGATCCATCCTCCACTCCCAAGCTCCGCATCCTCAGGGCGCAAGAGTCTCGAAGGATTCTGGCAAAGCAGGGTAATTTGCCCGGTTGCTGCAAGACGGGTACACAAGCCGAAGGCCTGCCTCGCTACGACTTGTCCTGTGCACTGGGCAAAAAAAGAACAAGGTTCAGGGACAAGTTGCACATCATTACAGGCAAAATGGCTCAAAGGGGTTAGTCCATGCCTCTTCTCTACAGGACCATTAACGAAAGTCAATCTGTGCTAATGAGTCGTCAACGACGTAGGCGAAGGAATTGATGGAACGTCGATCCTCAGGTGGCCCCCAAGGGAATTTCCAAACAAACAAGTTATTCCTTGGCGTAGGGTACTGTATTTCACCCCCTTATGCCTTGCTGGGCCTTGTCTCTCCCAGAATTGAGTCAAATGCTGCGACGGGTTGCCACTCAACGGTCGCGGGGCAGGGGTCGGCCGCCTCTGAGAAGCGTTTCTGGGTAGCGTCTTGGTGCGGCCGCGCTTAATCTTTAACAGCCGGAAGCTTGATCGTGAGGACAGCGGACCCCTGCCCACCTTTATTTCGTTGTAGGGTATTTTCCAAACTCAATGAATTCAGTATGACCTCCTTTGACAAATAATAGGGTTTTGGAACGATTATCTCAAAGACTGCAAGTAAGATAATATGACGGAGATGGTTGAAGGTTGTTATGAGTAGAGCCTAGACTTAGAATTAATTGCAGGTTACGTGTTTCCATTACTGCGAGAGGTGTATCATGTTGGTCCCTTGGCTTGTTGGCCCTGCCATAGAAACGAGGACTGCCGTAAATATGGCCCAATTCGACCAGGCTTAATACAACGTAGACGATTACTTCAATGTGATTTCAGTTGTTGTTAATGCCAATACCTGTCATGTTTTATCGATATATGTAGCTAAATAATAGTCAAACCCAGCGTCGCTTTGACCCAGCCCAGACACTCTAACTCATAGTAATATTCCGGTGATTATTCACAGGGGTTCATCGTCCTGTAGCCATGTGGTTGGGTGTGTCGGTTGTCGGGGAACTGCTCGACCTGGGCCCTCAAGACTACAACGGTAGGGATAGGCGCGCAACTGGGGAAGATGGCACGATGTTGATGTCGCTTGTCGTCTTGTGCATCAGAGACCGGTAAGGCAGGGCTGGCAAGGTATGTAGAGTCATTAGACAAGATCTCCAGAACAAGAGCGACATTCTCTTGGGACATGGACAGATCTAAACCGAAATAGTACGAATAGTCGACAGTCACCAGTGACTCTATACATACGTACACTTGCTGCTAGTGATCTCCTGTGGCAGGGCTTGGACATTTCTCTGATGAAAAAGAACTAATCGTGTCGTCACACAGCCCTACGACGGGCGCTGCCAGAATGAACGACATGATCGGCCCGGCCAAAAGGTCTTCTTACCCGGCAAAACGGTCCTTGGAGCAACTGACAGTCCAAGACAAGATTCACACAAAGTCTCGAGTGAGAGAGAGAGCCTGGGATTGTGGAACTCCAATTGGTCCCAGGGCTGAGTTAGATCGAAAGCTAATCATTTCGGGGTCTCTTCTCTACCACTATGGGGGCTCGGGTCGACCTATTTGTGATTGGCCAGCCTCTATTGATGTGTTCCCAGGGTTGGGTTGTATTGGACACTGTCTCCATCGGCTTTAAGAGGAACCCTTTCTCTGGGACAGGGAATTTCAAATGGCAGACAAGAGGCTCAGTTCAAAACAGCGGATAAGGTAGCCCCAGGACATGGGACTGGACGTGAGTGAACGTGCCCTGGCTGCCTGGGTGCTGGGACAGGGGCTGGGGGGGCCTGGCATAGGAGAGCTAACTAGGGGAAGCAGGGCGATGCTACGCTGCGCTAGAGACGGAGACGGCAATCGACTCGATAGACTAAATGTGGGCAAATTTAGCCCGGATTTCCATCGAGTCTGCCTTGAAGCTTCTTTGCTGGTCCATGGCTTGATCTCGGGGACCTGGTTGGCTTGCTCATTTAGTGTCCACTACCTACAGGGAGTGCCATGCCAGCTTGGAAAGGAACCTACAGCACCTTTTCTGTGTCTCGTCTCTCTATCAGTTGTTGGCTTTCCAGACGGTTAGAATGTGGCATCTGGTCTGTTAATAGCGCCAGCCTCTTTCTGATGGCTTCTGTTCTATTTTGCTCCCGCCCTTCTGGTGACTTGGCTGCGCCTAGTAGTTCATCGTCTCGTTATCTCTCCACTGTTGATGTTACGTGACGAACGGTTCAGAGCTGGTAAAACCCAATACGCTCACATTCCAAACCAAGCCGTATCTGGTATACGATACGTTACTGCTTCATAGCACGGCGCAGTATGGTGTAGTATAGCATATGCCATGCTTTGGTATAGCATGAGAAGACACAGCACATGCTCAATCCCGTCTCATGCCCTACTTGAGCCCCGATCTGTAACTCAGTGAATCCCGCTCTTTTGACGAGACACCGTTGTGTGGGATGGCAGCACTCCCCTCCTTGTTCCACAGCGAGGTTGTTGTGCATATAGGCAGACATCCGAATATTTGGATTCACCATTCAGCATTTCATCTGGCTAGCCATAGCATCATGATAGCAAACATGCTCACAAATGGATAATGAATTTGTCAGTATGCATCCTGGTAATTTGCTCTATTCGTCCGAATGGAGTCGGAATCGGACATGGCCAGCGGAGTTTATTATAAATCCTTGAGGTAGGTTTCAATGATCGCCCGTTGACAGCATGGGCCGTACGTACTGTACCAAATGAGACAGTTTCAAGTGTATTAGTGGAGGATTTGGAGTGGCCAACAGTCAGTCCATCTCTCATTTTGCTGTCCATGAATTCACTAAATATAAATTTAAGCAATTCATAATTGTCTCGCCTTTCGCTATTAACAGCCGCGATGCCAAACTGCGGCCCTGGACTCGAGAATGAGTGAACGAAATGCTTGGCACAAGGATCGGAGCGAAAGGATTTCGATGCCCCGTAGCATGGCAAATGGCCCAGTGAGAGAGGAACGAGTGCGAGCGCCAGTGGAGACAGGCTTAAAGGGAATGAAAAGGTTGAAAAGGCGGAGGTACGTACCGTGGGCTACCCTGACCTTGTCTGCAGAGTGCATTGGATTGGGGCTCAGAGGGGGATGAGCACCAGCCCTGTGAGGCCAGCACCAAACAGAGAGAGAGAGAGAGACAGCGACTGAGAGACAGAGGCGAAAGAGCCCCCGCAAGCAACCAAATAACACCCCCTCTCCTTGGTGCTGGTGCTGGTGCTGGTGCCAGGCCCAGGTAAGGTAGCCAGGGACCTTTTTCTGCTTGTGTGTGGCCGTGCCGTCTTTGGGTGCTGGGTACTACATAACTTAGGTGCATGCTAGTAGTGCTAGGGGAGGGGTGTGTGATGTGGAAAGTGGAGGATGTCTGTGTGTGGTGGAGGGGGGCAGGGAGAGAGGCGTGTATTCAACTCACTCACACTCTATGTACCTACACTGCAGATTGATCAAAGAGACACCAGAGACAGAGAAGACAGCGCAGGACAAGGCAATGTCCAGCGCTGGATACCCCCTCACGGGTGCAGTAGAGTACAGTAGGTACCCGTAGGGCAAGGTAAGGTAAGGTAGGTCAGGTAGGCGCACACCTCACACGCCCCTGCCCTTGTAAGGTCCCTTCCACTCACTCGTCACTCACTCACGTCCTTTGGGTCTTTCCGTTCGTTACCTTATGGAATGCCTGCTCCACGCAGCTTTGGGGACATTTATTTAATATACAGCCTCTTCCCCCTCACCAACCGTCTTGCTCTCCGTTTATCTCCAAGTTCATCAACAGATTCAGCTTCAAGTAGCTTCAGATCTTCTTGATCATTCTCATCTTGCACTCATATCTACTTATATATACCCACCCACTGCCACCACACTCACCTCGCCTTGACCATCATAGCCTCTCAGTTCGTTTGGATATCAAGACAGACAGACACAAGAGGACAGACAGATACAGGAAACAATTGAGAATAAACCAACTCTCCCAATCTTGCTTTGGGACATCTAGAGCTTCGTCGTTCCAAAATCGACGGTTACAATTCTCAGCTACAAGCAACTCCACACTCACACATATCACAACTTCGCAATGTCCATGTTCATGACACAACCCGCCTACGCCTACGCGGCAGCTCCTCCACCTCCAAGACAATACTCGGGAACAAGCAGTGCTTTCAGTGCTTCTGCCAACCCCGACGAGGACTGGACCAAGATCTCTGACCTTGCTGAGCGCCGAAGAATACAGAACCGCATTGCTCAGCGCAACTACCGTATGTTGAGCCTGCTTGACTCTAGATTCACTCTAGAGCCTCATAAGCTGTTTTTGCAGAACTAACAGTCCTTTCTAGGCAAGAAGCTCAAGCGCCGCCTTGAAGACCTCGAGCGCCGTGCTGGTTCTTCTGACGATGCCGAGTCCGACAAGCAGCCACAGAAGCCTACCAAGTCGAAGCGATCCCCCTCCGCACCAAAGTCTCAAAAATCGCAATCCGGAGCTCCCAGCAAGTCTGTTGCTTCACAGGGCCAGTTCACTCCTCCCATGGAGACTACTGACGAGCTTTTCTTCTCTGGCAACTACGACGACCGAGCTCGCTCAGACAGCCCTCCTCAGTTCACTTACTCAACATACCCTGCTCCCGATGAGATCCTCCTCGCGCCCTACGGTTCTACTCAGTCATACCCAGCCATCACAACCGCTGATGCCTACCCCAACTACATGACAGCGTCTACAGTGCCCATGACACTTCCTTCCATGACACACTTTAGCGATGCCATCAAGCGGGAGACGTACCCTAGTGACGACGGACTCACTCCTTACATGACCTACGGTTACATGCCACCCATGGACTTCAACTCTGGTAGTCCATACGAACAGTCCAACCCTCATGTGAGTCACGCCAGTCAAACGCCCCGTGGGGTTGTACGAGATCCACGTTGCTGATGGGGTTCGCAGACTCCTCCGCTGTCGCATTCTTTCGACCACTCTGCCAACTGCTCAGAGGCTGGCTTCGACTACCCTGCCACGCCTCTGTCGATGCCTGGCTCGCCTGGTCTAATCCAGCACCAATAGGGCAGCTGGCATGGACGAGAGAAAGAAAGAAAGAAACATAGCGAACTTTGAGATTTTGGGTTAGGCGTTGGAAATGAGCCTTACGAGGCATAGCATGGCGGGTTTTGATATTTTGAACACTTTCACACTCCACACTTTTCACTTCTTTTGGTACTGGCAAATGTATCTATGTCACAGGCGAGGGGATGTTTACTCGTCTGCATTCGTTTTATGTACACAGGGTCGAAGCGCTCGACCTTGTGATTTCTGTAACGGCTGCAAGATGCACGGACGAATTGCTTATTTGGAATGGCGAAGGAAAAGAAGACAAGTGAGGCGTTTTGGGAGTGCATACGGCATACGCTTGTATGCATCCGAATGTGTATTGGGCAGACACTGAACTGGATTGTATTGGACTGGACTGGACTGGCAAAGGTTGAAAGCAGGCAAACAAACAACAAAGATGGCGGCTGCGGGGTCGAGAGACCTTGCTTGCTTGGCCACTTACACTCTTGTTGGTGTTGGGTTGAATAGATATCTTGAGCCATGGAGACAAATTAGATGATGAAATGTGCATAGCGCTTTGTACTTGAATGCATTGAAGTGAAGTGAAGTGAAGTGTACGAATTATGAGCTGGCTGTGTTTCTTCATAATGATTGTGATGTGATGAAAGTGGCCCAAGGATTTAGTATTGATGAGTGAGTCTAGTCAAACTAGATAATGAATGAATGAACGACTGAATGAGGCTGGCTGAACTAGAACAGAGTTGGCATGGTATGGTAGGGCATGATATGATAGAGCTTGACCTCCCTTGTGAAGATCAAGATCAAGGGACATGCATGTTGGTAGTGTAGTGCAGCTCAGTTACTCGTTTTGTTTTATCGCTTAGTTACCTCGTTTATTAACTACTGTACTCGCGTAGACAGACGGAGCTGAATAGATAGAGCCCCGGGTAATGTGCCGTAGTCAGTCGATGGCTTGAGAGGGGGGCTTCAGCTCCATGTTCCATGTGCATGTGCAAGTTGAGCTAGACGACTGAGGCGGAATCCAGAACTTGCGCCCCAGAGCCTCGTCTACTGTCTTTGTCTGTTCTGTCTGTTGGGTGTCATTTTCCGTATTGCATTGCTGTTAGGTCTGTCCCCCCTCCCTCTTTTCTTCGTATGCTACGGAGACTTTCATGCGCTATGTGACCTGCTGGACCTGACCGGTATGTGAGTGAGTGAGTGAGTGAGCTGTTGCTCGCTCGGCGGTTACCACTAACAGACCGGAGTGCTAGGGTGTGAATGTGGATGTGGATGTGATGGAAGTATTTTGGGATTGGGATTGGGATTTGGGAGACCTTTTCTGAGTCCGAGTCCGAGTCCTGCCTACCTCCACGTGCCAAGGAGGGTTGCATGGGCTAAATCCGGGCGTTTTGTTGTGTTACAAGTTGGCATTATATCCGTCATGTTATTGGGCCTCTCTCTCTGTGTGTGCATGGCCTGGCCTGGCCTCTTCGGTGCCGACATACTGTACGTACGTGGTCCTGCCGGCTCCTACGGCTACGAATAACAGAGCGTGAAATCGGGCTCGGGTCAAGATTCACGCCGGCTTCTCAAGGAAGTCTGGGAGGATTTGGACCCTCGTCTGCTCTAGTGGCAAATGATACTGTTGCCGGGAGTGGCGCATGATTAGGAGACGTGATGAAATGAAATAAAATGAGAGGGGGATTGAAAAGGGAAAAAGAAAGGTCACGAAAAAGGGTGTGAGTCTGCGTGTATGTACAGTAAAAGGTGAGTAGACGGACGGATATGATTCTCAGCTGTAGGCAGGCTGTGGACAGGTATTGACATATTGGATGCATTCAATTACCACCAACCTTGACGCTGCAGATCAAACAATGGCCCCCAAATCATTGCAGACAAATCACCAGAAAAGGCAGAACACCAAAAAGCAAGTATCTGTAACAATTTGCTAAGTAACAAGGCAAAGAGTCTGGTCCTTTTGTCTGCAGTACAGTACAGTCCATCTCGATACTGACATGAATTGACTTTTACCGGCTCAAGATCATACTGTACATACATACCTGACAGGTCTAGACTCGATCTGCCGCTATTCGATTCCAGGCTAGTAAGACATGATCTAAGTTAACTCACGACCCAAAGACTGTCAACAACGCCTGGACCAACACATGAATGATAGGTACCGTTGTTGATTAGGCAAATCGTTGTCTTGTCCCAACGTTATGCTTCTGAGGTGTGAACCTTGTTTTCATCTACCATCTGCCACTGCCGCCATGTCCATGTCCGTGCCAACGGGACGAGAGAGATTGGCTAAAGACTATTAAAAGCCACCATCTTTGAGGTTGATGTCTTGATGACGTATCTCGAATTGGAGTGTCTAAAGAGGATGATGTTTCAATTATTCAAAGGAGAATCAGTAAATAATGAGATGAATATCATGATTGACGAAATGCTGCGTTTATTTACAAGGGATATTGAAGCTTGATTGACTGCTGTACGTAAGCATCTCAACTGCCGACTTGGCGTCGTACTACAAGCAAACTCAATTATGTCATCTATTTAAGCATCCGCTCATACCAAAACATCAGGCATCTGAATTCGCTCAATTCCTTCAATTGACAGTGAAAACAAAGTGAAAATGTCAAACAGTCTGCAATACATCTTCGGTGGCCCCAAGTACGTATCAGTCCCCCAAAGACAAGCAAGCTACCTACTAAGCTAACTAACATCTTAAGGGCTTGGGATAGTAGTCTATGGACTGCCTCAGACGATCGCGTCCGCGGCGGCTCCAGCATCTCACACCTCTACACTCACCCCACACAAGCCAAGTTCTGCGGCCATCTTGACACAAAGACCCTCGGCGGCGCTGGCTTTGCTTCGCAGCGCACAGTCGGCGACCTAGCCCTCGATCTCTCCTGCACAGAGGGCATAAAGCTCTCCCTCGGCTGGGACAGCTCGGGCCAGACTTTTACCCTCAACGTCAAGGACACCATCCCCCCAAAGAGGAAGGATGGGCGAGATGAGGCTGGTGTGAGCTGGGAGTATGACTTCAAGGCGCCGGAGAATGGAGGTGAGATTTTCATGAAGTGGGATGAGTTCAAGGCGACCTATCGTGGGAGGGAGGTCGAGGATCCTAAGCCGTTGAAGTTGAATGACATCAAGAGGATATCTCTTATGGCACGAAGGTAAGTTCGCACTTTCTCAATTCGAAGGAGACCCGTTGCTGATGTTGAATAGCTTCTTCGATAAGCAGGATGGAGACTTCAAGTTGTATGTCGACTGGATCGCTGCTGTCAAGAAGGATGACAACGACAGCGATGACGATGGTGATCTCAAGAAGCGCGCTCTTGAGCAGCGATCTGACCCTCGCCCTCTATGGAAGAGGCTGTTCTGCGGTTTTTTGTAATTGTACTAGATGCCTTCACGTTTTGTGTGTTACTTACCATGACATGAATTTGAATGCACAAAAGCATGGTATCGGGACCAAGGTTCTCTCTGCCCCATGGCTTGTTTGTCTCTATCAATATCGCAATTCATTCCCTATGGCACTTTTGGGTTTTGACTTGATGGCTACCTGCAACTACGAGAATCTGGCTGCATTTCTCGATGGAATATTTGTATACAAAATTTGAAGTAAACACTGGGAACTTTGAAGGCCTTTGGCTACAAGTTATGGCGTCTTATGGACTCTGACCTCTAAGTACTGCTGGCATTATAGATATCTTCTTTTGGCTTGATACTCCTGACTCTACTGTACCGGTTTTAGCCGTAGACGATAACGGTTTGCCATCATGACTTGTACTCCGTGTTTTCTCCCAAGCATCACCCGATATCAACTTTGAACACATCTTTTATAAAGCTGCAATTCTTACAATATACAACCCTAGCCCTGACCAACACCGTGTCTCTGATGCACCATCCAACGCCAAAACACCACCAAACCAGGCATGTTAAAGACTTTCCATGTGCCTCCGCCCAAGTCTATCCAGCGCCTCTCCAGCCGGCAGTCAGCTAGCTATCCTTATACCTGTTACATGAACCCCCCTTAGTAACCACCCATAGATCTTCCTTCATATATTTAGACTGAGCCCGTTTCAAAAAGTGTCGTTCCTATCCGTCTTCAGCTCGGTCGTTGAGCGGCCAAGGTGTTAGATGGAAAAGCTATGTAAGAAGAACGATGCGCCATGCCTTACTGATCTGCGGCAGATCGATAGAAGCCTCTTTTACCCAGTTCCGAGGTATGTGAAACAGAATGCAAGTCCCATAACCGTCAGCGGCGTTGGAAGAGAAGTCGGTCCAGTTGCTCTGCTGGAGCCCTGGACTTCTCTCGGCGCTTCGAGCCGGAGGGGTTGCGGGTATCAACGATGCAATATGCTTTTGATCCCTTCGCTTTTCCCAGAATATCATAAAAATAAAAATTGCCTGTCCTTCATGAATCGCCGTATCAATGCACAAGGGGTATGTATTGTCACAACAGGAGGCTGAGTAGCCTTCCCGATATTAGTCTCTCCGCTCTTACATGCCGGACACACCACCAGAGTTAGGATCCGCGACGTTGTCCGATAAGTTGATAAGCAGCTGGGCAAGGCATCGCTTAGTCGCTGCGTCATCGCGGAGAACGGACGAGAAGGTAGCATCGCGGAGTGGCTCCGGAAGACACTGTCGCAGAGCCTCACGAGCGCGCGCGTTGTCACTCAAACTAAATGATTATCGATTAGACCATGAACAGCAGGGTAGACATGTGTTGAACTCACCGAAGGAAGCACCTGACGACGTGCTTGAGGAGACGAGCGGTCTGTGACTCGACAAGTTGAGCAACCATGTTGCTGAGGACCGTACCAACAGCATAGAAACGCTCGTATGTAGCACAGATGTAGTTAAGACCGTTGTCGTCCAAAAGGATCTTCTGAACGATGAAGATGGCTACGGTCTTGCTAAGTTCCGAACCTGTCTCCATAATGCGCAAGCAGAGAGGGATGATCTCTGTGGTCAAGAGGAAGTTGATGACTTCAGATGAATCATTCTTGACGAGCGCACCGATGACACCCAGGCTCGTGAGCCGGAGGTATTCGAAAGGCCGAGATTTGGAAGTGGTGTTAAGAAAGGGGTAGAGGAACAGAGGAATGTGTGCTATAGATTGTGAGCCATGTGACACCTGGATTTGAGCCACGATATACGCACCATTGAGGAACAGGGTCCTTGTGTCATTGTGAGAAGCTACGCACTGGAGGAGGGCAAGGGCATTGCACACTCTGTTCGAGGCAGCTGCAGTAAGCTGAGATGGGTTAAGAAGTGTATAAACTGAAATGATCTCTTGGAGGAGAGAGGTCATGACACCTGAGAGACATGTTAGCTGGCTTCTTCCAGCTACGGGCTTAGTAGCCCAAGTCAACACGGGGTGGGCACGTACCGAATGAATGCCACAATATGAGAGCCAACTCGGGGACCTGCTCGCGCTTCTTACTAAGTTCCAACAAAGCAGCCTCCCGAGTGTTCTCGTTGAGAAGATCGGCTATGAAGGCCATGGTACGCCGGTTGTCCTCCGAGACATTGCTATGATCGGCATCCTGACCGTGGCCGGGGAGTTGACCCGCGCCAGCAAGACGGTTAAAGTGCTGCTGCTGCTGCTGCTGAACGGCGGCGGCGGCTGCAGCGGCCACCTGCTGTTGCTGCTGCTGGGTATGGGCGTGATGTGCGCCAGGCTGCTGGTGCATCCAAGCTGAGTCTCCTCCCTGAGGGTTGAATTGGTGGTGTCCGTAGACGTGCGCCGCTGGCATCATGTTGGGCGTATCTTTTCTTGTTCGACGGGTTTCGGAACGGAGGTTATGGCTTTATGACTTGCAAGTCGAGCAGTACTCTTTTTCGTTAACGATGCAAGCTTGGCTCGAGGGTCGGTCGATCGTCAGGCGCAGCGAGTTTGAAATCGGGTTGATGAATTGAGGGCGCAAATGCGGAGGTACACGAAACACTTCCAGTGGGTGAAGGGGGAATAAACGGTGAGGAAACTAAAATTTTGTTGGAGAAAGGACTGTATAATATCTGCTAACGGTTCTTTTCGACTAGATTCCAATCGAGAGGGTCTTTGTTGTATCGTCGGGGTGATAAGGGCACAGTAAGTAAGTGGGAGGTTCAAACCCAAGCAAGCAAGGTGAGATCGTTTGGCGGGTTGGTTTGTGGTGGTGCTCGCAGGTGCTACTGGGGCAAAGAGCGATTGCGCTTCTGTTGATGGGATTGGTCAGCCTGTTTCGCATTATGGAGCTCAGGCTGTGGTAGGTAAAACCGGCTGTAGCATCGGGACTTGACGCTTGGACCACTAACAAGTATCCCTGTATGCGACAATGGCGCAAAAGTCTACATGGCCATGCAAGTGCGGGGAGGTAGCTCTCCCATGTCAACCTGTCACTATAAACAATCATTGTCAGCCTTGTCATACCCAAGCCTTGTCACAGCTCGATTTGTGCCCCAGACTCGAGGGTTTCTGAGTAACAACCACATATTTCAGCGTCATGGTCAACAAGGTATAGTCTACCTGACTTGGCCAGGTAGTCTCAGTCATGTTTAGCATAAAATCTCCAATTACATTCATAGGTTTTCTCCTAGCTCTTCTCCAGTACGTCCTCTCTCTGTAAGTGCTATAATAAATCATTACCACCATGTGCTTTCTTTATGACGACCCATGCTTAGAAGTTAAAATAACGAAAAGCGCCATCGAACTATACAACCAACCACGTGCTTAGAGCCAGCCGTGCTTCACGTCTACGAACAACGCAACTCCTTCCCAGTGCTTGCTTCAACCAAACTCCTATGCTGCAAATTTCTTCTTAGACAAGTGTTCGACGAGTGCTTATAGCCTCAACTCTCGAAGAATATGGTCCGCCATGCTCTTGTATTGCCACGTATTGCCTGTCAATCGCTTGAACTGAATGCCGTGCAATGAGAGTAACGGGACCTTTACGATAAAAATCTCAAATTCCAGCACCATGCTTCCTCCGAGATCACTTTGCACTTGCGTGCTCGTTTCTCCGGGGATTCGCCTCGATGGACCCCCATTCCTGCCAGGAATACTGTCGAATGAAGTCTCGGAGTTGGAAAAGCTGCGGTCTCGATCAGAGCGTCCTGGTGTTCGTGGTGTAGTAGGAGGTCGTTCTGACTCGCGGAACTCATCCCGCTCTCGCTCACGATCTTCTCCCCGCATAAGACCGCCGAAACTGAATCGTCGCTTGTGCCCTGGTGTCATGCCGGGACTCATGGGAGAGTCTTGCACTTTGTTCAGGTCAATACTGGGCGAATGGCGGCAGTTGAAGCCGCCTTTGATCTCTGTATACTCCACATTTAACTGCCGCAGCACTCGCTTGATATCGGTTCGAATCGCAGGTACTGACTTGCCAGATGTCGTCGATACGCTGAAAAGGCCTTTCAGGAACACTGGCTTGGCAAGTTCTGTGTCGTCTAGTCGGTCTGTGGATACACCACTCTGCTCTAGTTCTTGGTCTGTTTCTTCAGGCACATTGGCTTCTTGAGCAGCCTCTCTTCTCATGCGACGCTGCTGAATACTTTCCCTCCTAGCATGTCCAATAGACTTGGCCCTCAAACTCACAGACCGGGAGTGACCGTGGGCACGATGTGTGCTGGAGGAATCTTCATTTGCGACACTCTGATCAGAACCACTGGTTGCTGGGGGGTCTTTTCGCCGTCTCAGGTCAGCCGAGTTGACGCTAGTCGACCGCCCCAGGCCACCTCCTCGTCTGTTCTCCCTTGAACCGCCTGCAGACATTGGTGGGCTAAGGAGTTCACCATGCTGCTGACCACTCGCGGAACGGATTTGTGAATCCGATGCATCCTCTCTATCGCGACGTCCACGACGGATACTGAAGCTCTTGCGGGGTGCCAAGGGAGAAGGTTCAGCTGGTGAATGGACTTGCACCACAGGAGGATGCGATCGGTCTTTGTCTAGACGCTCAGGGTCCCTACGCTTGCGTGTACTGAACCTACGCAGAATACCAGCTGCGGTGCCCTCCTTCTTTTGAAGTTGCTCAACTCTTGGCTCGGCAGGTGGTACAGGGGGAGGCTTCGGTACCTCGGGCATGTCGTCTTCGCCATGTGTCCTCGCGCGGGGTCTGCTTCGTCCACCAGTGGGTTTCTCACCGGGCATTTCGTAAGCGGCAGAGTTGGTGTGGGCTGCTTGAGGTGCCGCAATCTCGGGCATCGTTTCTGCCTCCCTTGCCTTCTCCATTTCACGGATCTCACGCTCCTTTTCTCTTTCTCGGTCCTTTTCACGTTCACGTTCACGCTCACGCTCACGCTCGCGCTCTTTCTCTCTCTCCTTCTCCCTCTCCTTCTCCTTCTCTTTCTCCTTGTCACGTGTTTGAGCTGCTGCTGGCGGAACCATATCAGCATGGTCACGATCCTGCTTCTCCTTGACGAGGTAGTATATGGATACAAGAGGGCTAAATGCATTCATAGGATCGTTACCGATCTGCAGTGCCTCGGAACTAGGAGCCGATAGAGTATCGCGGCTGTTGCCAGAATTCCTGCGCTTGTAAAAGTCGAAACCGAATGGTCTCCTCTTTTCGGCATCCTTGGCGGGTGGGGGGAGCTCCTTTTCTCGTTGATAGAGCTTAATGGCGCGTTGATACTCCTCTGATTCAATTATTTTGGTAAGTTGTGCATTTATACTTTCGGGTGTGCCAAAGTTAAACCCTTGCATAGCGAGAATGACTTCTGGCTCGAGTGGCGTCGTTAACGGTTCGCGAATGGGCAGGTAGTTATCGGGGGGGCCGTTAAAGCCTTTAGCCATCCATGGATGCGTCATCACCTCCTGCATTGTCGCTCGCTGCTTGGGATCCGTCACCAGCATGCGGGACAAAAGGTGTTTACATTCTGCAATCCAGTTAGAAAATAGTACAGGAGCAACACTTGAGTGACCTACCGCTTGACAGCCATGCGGGATAATCGACAAGACCTCTCTTGATCTTGGCATGGAGCGCGGGCATGCTCTGGTCATCGAACGGAACCTTGCCACAGACCAAAACATATAGAACAATGCCAAAACTCCATACGTCAACTTCTGGACCAGTATAAGCTCTGGCCTGCAGCAATTCGGGAGCAGCAAAGTATAAGCTGCCGCAAAAAGTCTTGAGATGACCGCGCGGAGCAAAGAGGTTACTTAGGCCAAAATCGATAATCTTGATATCGCCCGTCTTGCTGATAAGGATGTTCTCAATCTTGAGATCTCGGTGGACGATGCTATTTCTGTGCAAATAATCCAGAGCACTTGCGATCTGCCGACTAAACTTTCGGGCTTGCTTCTCTTTGAGCTTGCCATGCGAGATGATGTAATCGAGCATCTGGCCGCCGTTGACGTATTCGAAAAGCATATACCAATGGTGGTTGGTACGAACCACATCGTGAAGGGCGCAGATGTGGGGGTGATTCAGGAGGGTGCTGATAGCCGCTTCACGGGCAGTTCGGATTTCCTTGGACTGATCGGCGCGTTCCTTGTCAGCACGAGATTGGTGGCCATCGTCGGTTGAGCCACGAGGGATAATTTTGCAGGCGACCTGGTGAGCCGTGATTAGTATCGCGGAAATTTAAAGCATGATAAGCATAATCGCGGCCTAGGTATGAGGGGCAGATGGATGGATGAATGCGAATAGCCGAATGATGAAACAATTCGCGGAAATAGGCCACATCAAACAAGAAAGATAAATTCAAAACACACCTGTTCGCTGCCATCCTCCTTCCGGGCGAGCTTAACCTTGCCCATGCTGCCGGCGCCAATGGTCTTGCCTAGCATCCATTTTCCAGATTGAGTTGGGATAACGGTACGTGATCTCGCGTGCTTAGATGTTGAAGTTCGAGGTGGCGCGTCGGCATGGCCATGCTGTTGAGAGGCAGTTCCATTGCCAGCGCCATTACTGGGAGGGTTGGCGGAAGGAGGCATTTCGGGATGAGGACTGTGGTGGTTGTTCTTTGATCGAGAAGAGCTCCGTCGATGGGCCCGCGAGGGATCGGGGCCCCTGGCCGGGGGTGGTCGTTCCTTGCTCGAGCTTCTTTGATGGTTTGCGGATGCGGCTAAGCGTGAGGATTCGTAGTCATTTTGCGGTACAGGTTGCGACTGGTGAGGACGTGAAGATGAGGGAGTACGCTGATGATGGCTATGATGAGGGGGGAGATGTGAGTTGGCGGCGTTTGAACCAGAGCGGGAGTGAGAGTGGGAATGGGATTGAGAGCGGGAGGCGTAGGCTTGGGACTGGGATTGGGACTGGGAGCGAGATTGAGAATGTGAGTGTGATAACTGGCGGGTGTGAGATTGTGTGTAGTTGGCACCTGTTCCAGTGGGCGTGGCTGGTGCAGGCGCTGCTGGGGCCGCTGAAGCGGAAGACGAGGGAGGAAAAGAGGGAGCTGGAGCCCGACTGGAACGAGAAGACCGGGTAGATTGAGTGCGACCAGGTCCTCTCGGTGATGCATCAGCAACAGCAGAAGAAGCTGTTCTTGTTCCCATTGTTGCGAAGCTAAAACGCTTGCTATGCTATGCTGTGTTGCGATGCGCTGTGCAGTTGTGAGAGATAGACGGTGTAAAAAGGCGGGATGTCGATGAACTGAACGGGTCCCTGGGGTTTGTTTGCTCAAAACGGCAGTGAGCTGTCGTTCGCTTGCTGTAGCATCAATGCCTAAGTTGGTAGGCAGGGAGGTCTGAGTCCTTATTAGGCCTTGAAAATGGATTGGAGGACTAGATGCTAACGCAGTCGTAACGTCGTCGCAATTGCTGTTGAATACTAGCAAGGCCCTTGGTGTTTCTGCTGGCCGAGTACGACGTGAGAGGTGAAAGATCAGGATTACCTGGTTACTATCATGGGCTGAGGGTTCTTCTCAGCTTGCGATTTGCGATGACGAGGGGGTGTGATATTGGCAGTCGTGTAAGAGACCAAGATCGAGAGGCCCAGACCCAGACTCAGACTCAGACAAAAAGGTGCTTGGAGCAGTCAGGTCGAATGCAAAGCGAAACTGCGCTATATGCAAAAGAATGATAAAAGTAAGACAAGGGAGAAGTGCCGTAGTCGTAGTCTTGATTTGACATAAACCAGCAAGTAGTGCTACGGCAGTGTAAATCCGAGCCTGGTATACGGAAATGGGAATGAGATATAGTAGCTGCCGGCAATGAAAGGCAACGCAACGCAAATATGCATGCAAAGAGACAGATGTAAGAGGATGAGAGAGTAAAGATCTCAAAACCTGACAAGCAGATCGAGTAAGAAAGACAGCACAGCGTCTGTCAAATCCCAAATCGGGGGGCGGGTGAAAAAAGAAGCAGCTTATTAGGTACCAGATTCAGATTGGATAATGGGTATTGTAGCTAAAAATGACTTGGTCCTGGGGGACAGCAGCAGCAGTGGCATGTCCCATCTGCTAACCTGGGTTCTAAACTCTTGGATGCCTAGGATACACCTGGATGTCTCCAGCTGCAAGCTGCCGAGACTTCACCCACCACCGTCCAGCTGTCTTTGAGCTACCCAACTACCTAACTTAGCACAGCAAGGCATCTCAGTCGTTTCAGGGGACTTTCCACTTAGCACGCAGGTAGCTTCATCTTTCCACCAACGGTCAGTCCTTGGGTGGAGATGAGATATCTCGCTCGAGCTGAGCTCTCATTTCGCTGGACTGTCAGGAATGGATCTCCTCACTTGCTAGTCAATAACCTTGACGACATTGTCGGAGCCACTGGTCTCTCTGCTCGACTTAGTGGTCAACAACAAAGCCTCGATCGAAAGCCGTTGCACATGCTGCAATTGGTAGACTTTGGGCTGTTTCGCTCCACGATATCTCTGACTGTTACCAAGCCAAATTCCCTGTTTATAGCAACAGCAAAGCCAAGAATGATAATCCGACGTCAGCTACCCAACCAGAGCACTGCATTTTTGATCTATCAAGTGGATCTGTCGCAAAGTGCTGCAAATTTACGTGGCTGATTTGACGAGGGGTTGGAGGCTGGGGTTTCAAGGTTGGATATCAGGCCTCGGAGCTCAAGAAAATTGCGGAAACATCTGTTGATTACAATGGGTTATGCAGTTCAAACTAAGCTTATTATGACATCTTTGTGATTTGAAAGAAATCGTGAGCCTCAATTTCATGCCTTGCTGGACACAGCGGAGGGCTTCGCTTCATTTCATATATCCTGCAGTCATGCTCACATCTCGTCTCCTTTTTGCGGTAGATGTGGCTTGGAAATCATTGGGCTGGAATGCGACAGTTGTTCCAGAGCCAGAAGAAGCAAAATCGAAGCAGCCACAAGCCGGGCGACTACATGAGACCTTGCTGCTTGTGTGAGGTATTGGGTATGATGCGATGCGTTGTGATGCAACACATCCTTGTCTCGTGTTCACTAACGCCTAGCAATCACCTCTACCTAGCCAGCCACCGTCCTCAGGCGGAATGCCAAGCCAGACCTCTAGCCGAGGGTTCCTAGACAATCACCAACAGCAGCCCATCAGATGCAAAGAATGCCTCACCGAGTCACCTCCCCGAGTTTAGAGGTGTAAGTCAAGCCTGAAGCCATATCCGTAGAGAGATGGAAAGATTAATAGCCTTTTTCGTATTGCTCTAGGATAACTCCAAGCCATGGCTGCGAGGGAGGACTATGACGTCTCTGAATGAATATGCCATGGTTCACAGTTGAACAGCTTTGGGAAACTGTTTCAAAGCGGCGCTTCTGATTGTGTCCTTCCACAAATGGAACGGTCCTCGATTGACAACGTTTCACACGCGTGTACTTGCATACCCGGCGCTGAAGAATCTCAGTTAGACCGAAGTTCTCCAACTTTTGATAGAGCCCCTGTCACAATCTAAAAAAGGTCCATGGTGAGCGAAGCCTGACTGACGCCAGGACCCCCAAATTTTAGGGATGCGATGGGAGAAGCCGCAATTCTGTTTCTTATCGATAAGCCCAATTTGACGTCGCGACTCCAATTGTAACTTCGCGACGACTCAGCTTCTATCGTCATCGCAAACTCTCTAACAACATTCAGATCTTCCCACTCTCCACATGTTATGACATAAAGTACTAGCATTCGATGCTTTGAGAAAACTACACGACACGTCGACATCCCAGTCTCATGTCATATAAACGCTCCCGTGCGACCTACGAAGCCGATCTCCATGCACCCTTTGCAACTTTCGGTACTCCTTTGCCCGATGACCCTGATGCTCGAGATGATGGCTCTTTCGTTCCAGTATGGAAGCAGGAGGTGAGGGATGAGAGAGGTCGAAAACGCCTCCATGGCGCATTCACAGGGGGATGGAGCGCAGGGTTAGTACATAGATTTCTTTCCCAGGGCTTTGCGCTGATTTTAGCAGTTACTTCAATACTGTCGGATCCAAGGAGGGATGGACACCGTCGACTTTCGTTTCGAGTAGAAACAACCGCCATAAAGATGCCAAAAACCAATCTCAACAACGACCAGAAGACTACATGGACGAGGAGGACCTTGCTGATGCCGCCGAAGCTCAGAAAGTACAGACTGCTCAAGCATTTGCTGGTCTTGGTGCCTCCGGCCAAGATCCCGGTACCGGAGGCTTGATGGGCTTGCTGAGGGCTGAAGGAGATACCATGGGACTGAAGCTGTTGCGGCGTATGGGGTGGAAAGACGGGCAAGGCATTGGCCCCAAGATTCGGAGAAGCGCCCGGCTTGAGCTAGGGGATAAAAGCTCCCAGGCTGCTGAAACGCATTTGTTTGCGCCCGACAACGCAAAAATGATTCAGTTTGTTCGCAAGAACGATCGAAAGGGGCTGGGCCATGACGGAGAAGCCAAGTTGTCGAGTTTGAATCCTATCACATCCGCAGCAGATGAGGATGACGACCAAGATAATCTTCACGATAATGGTTTCCGGGATTCCTCTTTGCTCTCGCAGAGATCTAAGACTAAGCCTAGCCGAGGCGGTATAGGAGTGGGCATCTTGAATGACAATGGCTCCGATGAGGAAGATCCTTACGAAATGGGACCAAAGATCAGATATAATCGTGTCATGGGCGGTGATAAAAAGAAAAAGAAGGCGAAGAAAGCAACGGCAGCAATTAACCCTGCTCTGAAAAATGCGCCTGTTTTTGTCTCTCGAACTGCTCGAGCTGGTAATGGTCTTGGGCGGTGCCATGATGGGCGATTACCACTCGATGGGTTTGTACTCGCCAAACTGACAGAAGACTTATCCGATCTTTTTTTGGAATACGCACCGCCTCCTGTTCCAGAAGGATGGACGTCCTCAAAATCTCCTATAGACCAACCCAATCCTTCAGATTACAAGTCAACAGCAGATGCTGCAAAGGCATCGACCCATGATGCTAAGTCTAGAGCAGCCCTTCTTGGAGAGAAGAGTCTACCAGGAAAATCGGTATTCGATTACATTACGAGCTCAGCACGCGACCGACTTGCTGCAGCTTCCGGGAACAAAAATCTACCCCAGGGTTTGGGAGAGGTCCCAGAAGGATTCAATATGACAGAAGAGGAAAGACAGCAACAGGTATGGGATGAAGCACCCCAGCTGGATCGTGAGACAGCTATTGCAGCTATTTCTCGAGGCTCCTCTGGACCTTACGCAGACAATGAGGAGAAAAAGGCGCGGTATAGAACTTATCTGGAGCATTTTGCAACAGGCAACCAACCGCGCCCGTATAAACCCAAGGGCATGGCGTTTGATGACTTTGCCAGAGAATTATCGGAATTCCACAATTGCGCGAGGATCTTCAAACCGATGACAGGGTTTATGGCATCTCGATTCACCACGGCAAAAAAACCAACAGTCGTCTCAGCAAACGGATCTGAGACAGATCTGGTGTCGAAACCCGAACCAAAGATCGCGGATCCAGCAGAAGAGGCAGCCAAAATTGGCATGTATGGGCAAATGACTCGAACAGTCGAAGACTTTTATCCAACAAGACTATTATGCAAGCGGTTCAATGTCAGGCCACCCGCGCACTCTCAAGCAGAGGCTGAAGCAGAAGCCGGCTCTGGTACAAGTCGTGATGGAGGTTCAGGGCCCATGGAAGATGTCAGGATGAACTCAGCATTCCCAGCTGGCGACATCAAGTCAATCGAAGGAGCCCCTGCAAACACAACACCACCAGCTCCTGAACCCGAGCCCGCCATTGATCCGTATAAGAATGAAGCTGTTGAGGGTAAAACAGCGCACGATGAAGTTCTTCGTGCAATATTTGGAGATAGCGATAGCGAATAAATAATACCATCCATGATTGCAAGTCATTGGTCACAAGACAGTTGATGAGTTGTTTCAGCCATTACGTATCCTTCCAACGTCCCCGTTGAGCCCAAAATACAGCACTCTGAGTTGATGAACCTGGCATTAGGCTAATATATTGCAAAAAAATGTTGAATAGCCAAAAAACCAGAACTATTGCCCTCTTTCATGGATGATTATCACCACTCATCTCAAAGATGAATGCCAAGATTAGGCTTACAACTCCAGCGCCTCTAGCGCCGCCGCTCCACTTAGGTCAGCGGCTAGGACCCTGTTAGTATCGCAAACAGAGCCCTGATTGGCTACTCTAACTATATCGCGGGGCTCCAATTTAGTGTCACTCAAGCTTGGGGCTCACCTCAGGGGAGCAGCCGCCATCGAATGAGGAATCGCGCTGCCCGTTGTTCTTCCATTGGGATTAGGACCAATGTGAACCTCACTCACGCATCACATTGCATCTATCACATCACATCGCCAGATATCCAATACCTTAGACAGAGCCTCGAAACGCGACGAGGCAGCGACTTGTGATACGAGAAAGAACGAGATCCATTCTGATTCGGCTGTTTTGCTTAATTTCCGCCAACCTTTAATGTTTCGACTCCATCACTAGACTGTTTACCTTGCCAACCACCTTTGGAATCAATCACACCCATCCATCCTAAATCGACTGCTCTTTTCCCGCTGCTCCCTTTGCCGATTTGGGGCAGTTTCGTCTCTGAACGACTTGTTTTCTTCTAGAAGAAAGCCGCCATCCTGTCTGAATTTCAGGAAGCTGGAATTGGACCATCAGTGTCCTTGGAGAAGAAGACGCCGTCACCAGACTCATCAAGACCGCCAAGCACGCGAACAACATCAAGTCATCATCGCGAACCGACCCCCGACGACCTTAAATCCGCCAAAGAACCGGAATCACACATTCTTTTGAGTCGCGATCAATCACCTCCGCCGCAGTATCCCGCCTCCGAACCTTCAACCTCTTGTCCTCCCCCCTTCTCGTCGCTCTTTACCTCCCCGCCGCACGACGCTCACGAGCGTCCCGACAAATTCGTTACTTTTACCGCTCATTCTCCTTGCGAAGCAGAGGCATCAGGCTCAGCTGCACCAGCATACGAATCTTCTTCACCTAGAGAAGCTCTCCCCTTTGATCCGGATCAAAGCACTACTGCATTCCGCGATCCAGTCGCAGAGACCAAACGCGCGCTTCCTCGGGATACCAAGGGAGATTCCAGTCGCAAAGACGACGACGCAGAACCGCCTCCGGCTTATTCAGAAGAGGGCGATAGTCCCCTTTCCACATTCTCTTTCCTAATGGCTGCCGCTGGAGGAGCTGCGAGTATTATTACTCAGGTGCAACAGGGCGGGCCGCCTGTTAGCACTCTTGGAGATGTTGGTGCCGATGAGACGATTGCCATGGACCTAAGGTGAGCGCTGCAAGTGGACGTTTATCTGCCAGTGTGCTAATCCTCAGATAGGGGCACAAGGTTTTATCTCTCTAGGGACGAGCTGCTTACTTTGCCCGAGTTTGTGCTGCTATCTTTGTTCCCGAATGGATTATTCCCTGAGGGCCAAATGGGCGGCTTTGCAGACGGCGATGCAGTGCAAGTCGACGTAAGCTAAATGTCCTCCCTACCATTGCAAACAGTGGCTTACAAAACTAGTACGACCCAGCTTCACTTCAGTACATGCTTGACTTCTTTAGGGACGTAGCACAATCTATCCCCACAGATGGATCACCAAATGCGTCTCAGGATGAGGATACGCCTTCTCTCGGCACTTCGCGTGACGACTCTAAGCGAGCCGGTATCATTGTGTTGCGTGAGGACCTCGACTTTTATGCTATCCCTCCACGAGCGGATATTGGCCCGCTTGATATGATTGCTGTGAAACGGGCAGCTGCAGAGGCTTTGCAGCAGCAGAACGGCATCTTTTCGGGTCTCAAGCGAAGCGACGAGCCGGGTACTACTGAGGCCCACTTGATCGAGATGCTGACGGCAGGGTAAGTTCACTATCTGTGTTTTTGATAGCTGGCAATGCATGCTTACTCGTACTAGTGGTTTCAACCATGATGATCGATGGGGTCATCGAGCTGGTGAGCCTAACAAGGCCGTCATCTGCAGTCTGGCTCTTGCCCGTCTACGTAGCGACATTCGGGGTAACGAGATGGGCACTAATGCTGTCGGTATGGCCCAGAAGCTTCTGCTCTTCTGGCGTAAACCTGCTCGACGATGCTGGTGGGAGGGTGTCGAGCTTGAGAATGTTGCGGGTGTCGAGGGCAAGCTCAAGGTCTGGATCCGAAGAGTATGGACCCTCGAGATGAGTGTTATTGGCCTGCGCTAGACCACGATCTACTTCTCCCCTCTACCTAGAGATCAAAGACCGTATAACCGTCACCTATTTCTTTTGTCTATCACACTTTGTGTAACTTTGTTTCCTCCCGCATTCCCCCCATGTTTTCTCTATTCCCCCTCCTATTAGGTCATCTTATTCCCCTGTTCCATTTATTTCTTTACTCTTTCGTCTTCGAGATGAGTGTTTGGTGGAGGTTGGTCCCATACAACTGGGCAGAGCAAAAGCACATACGCGGAAGGAAGAGAAAGGTTTTTTGGTCCATTGAGATTCGCAAAGGGCGGGCGTCAAGGTGCATGAAATCTGGGGGTTCTTTGTAGACCTCCTATATTTTTCTTCTCATGTTTGATATACAGCACAGGATTAATCCAACTACACTAAGACCATATGTTTCCCCCCGTGTCACGCTTTAATAAAGTGCATGTGTGAGCATCGTCTGCCTCCACATAGACTTTCTGATCCGCATGTTACTGGGAAGCCCAAACTTGACTCGTTGCTCAAGACATGCCGCTTCGGAAGAAGAGGTGTTTAAGCCGCGTGGGACTTCAGCAACTACTCGACAAGGTAGATGTAGTAAAAAAGACTTCGAAATAAAAGATTTGCCTATTATTACCTTTAGCAGACTTTGAGCATCTTAACTCGGTGATGTGTTCTCACTTCGTGTTGAAATCATATCTTTAAAACTACAAGACACTCACTCTATCCCAGATACTTTTATCAACCTCTCGAAGAGGTGAATTGACTGACTTGGGACAAAGGCAAAAATCAAGAGGAACCTCACTCTTAGCTAAAACGGCACTTTCCTCACAGAAACTACTAAATAAAAAGTTATACTCGTCATCTCTGTTTCATCATCCGTAGCATGTAAGATTAAAATCAACACCAATGGATTTTCAAATTATTACAGACTTTTGTAGCGTTGACGCTACACCTATTGAAAGCCTAAAAACTCTATGAATTGCCGAATTCTTTTCATAGTCGTACATGAAGCGTAAGATACATCTAGTATCAGTTATCGAAATATAGAGATTCAGGAAACTGGTTACAGTGGTCAAGAGGCTTCTTGAGCCTGGTACAGAGTAATCAGTCTGCCTATGAACGTTTGGCAAGCTGTACCATAGGTCCATCTCTGATAGCAACGAAGATATCTCGCAGTTGGTACTGATCAACAGTACGGCGTCCTTCGATAGCATCAGGACTACCACCTCCTAGATTGCTGCTGAAATCACGTCGGATCTCAAAGTGGTAGACAATCTTGGCGAGAGCCAGACTCATCTCAAGATAAGCCAGGTTCTTCCCGACGCATCCTCGAGGGCCTGTGGAGAAGGGCATAAACGCGCTCTCAGCTAGAGACACACTCTCGGGAGAAACACCAAAGTCATTCTTCTCGTCAACAATCCAACGCTCGGGACGAAACTTGAATGGTTCGGGGTAGATATCAGGATTGTGGTGCATGCAGTAGGATGCGGTACTGACTTTCATGCCCTCTGGGATATACTCTCCATCGACGAGAATGCCACCTTCTTGGACCTCTCGTGAAAGATCGGCTGGAACAGGGGGGCTCATGCGTAGCGTCTCGTCGATAACAGCTCGGAGATATTGGCAGGAGTAAAGAGCTGGACCACCCTTGATGTCATCCACAGTAGAGAAGGCAGATTTGACCTCCTCCGCAAGCTTTTGTTGAACATGAGGGTATCGAGAAAGGTAAAAGAAAGAAGCAGCGAGACTTATGGCAGAGGTGTCAGAGCCAGCTATAATAAGAGACTCGCTCTCACCAAAAAGCTCATCTTTGCTATATCCCTTTCCAGTGTTAGGGTCCACAGCCTGGAAGAGATAGTGGAAGAAGTCTTTTCGGCTATCGCCTTTCTCCCACAAGCCCCGCATGTTGTTTTCGACTTGGACTCTCTCGGTGAAGCATTGCTCGACAAAAGTCTGCCACTTGCTAAATGCTGGAGGAGCTGCTGCTGCAAGAAGAAAGTCCAAACCTCGGGGCTTGAGCCATGCCCAGAGAGGAGCGAAGGGGGAATAGGCAATCTATGGTTCACCATTAATAAGATATTCACCTTGGGTGTTTTGGATCTTACCGGATGGATTGTCGACATAAAGTCAGTCATGAGTGTTGGGATATGTCGCAACTCGCTATCGTGCTCTTTCATCCCGAACGATTTACCAAAACACAACTCTCCAAGGGTATCAAAGATGAGGTGATCAGCCCAACGAGCCATGTTTAAAGAAGGGGACCATTTCTTCTCTCCAATCTCTTGGTCGAGTAACTCGATCCATCGGTCGATGTTGGAATGGATGAAAGGTTCACAGGAGCGCAGTGCTTTGTCAGAAAAGGCATGGTTCATAACTCGCCTCTTCCGAGCATGCATAGTCTTGTCGATGGTGTTCCATGTTGTCATGACATGGACATTGCGTGGGTATGTCTTATAGTATTCGGCCTTTTTGACATTTGCCTTATTGTTGAAAATGGTCTTGAGGCCTGTGGGAGTGTTGATCAAGACACTATTGGGAGTAATACGAAAGGTTGGACCTATAAGGATATACTTGTTAAAATGGGATGTTCTAATAACTTTGTGTTATTTATCTAATGCTCACCGTATTTCTCTTGCAGTTGCCAGAACCATACATGTCGATCTTGTCTGAGAGTGTAGTAGTATGCAGGGACTGCTGAGATACGTGCCCAAAAGGGGCCGGGATATTTGGCGAGGGGATGAAAGTATAATCTGTAAACCACAACAGCGGCTACATAGCAAAAGGATAGAAAGATTATCCCCCAGACAATCTGTGAGGAGGAGAAAACGGTCACCGCGTTTATGATAGCCATGACTTGTGCATGTATGTTGGAACAATGAACGAGACGGAAGGGGGAGAGAGCACTTGCTAACAAAGAGGTGGTCAGGCTATTAAAGAGATCGGTAGTTAAGTCCCAAGATATGACGGCAACATGGATTGGATTCTATCGTAAAATGACCTGTAGCATTACGACCTATAAGTATGTAGTAGACTATGGGTGCATATGATCGATATTGTGCGTGGCCTGGCCTGGCCTGTGGAGTGTGATGATAGGGACGTTTGGACTATGTGGCTGGCTGCACGTACACCCCTTGTCAATCAGGAATAACCCTTCTCAGCCATTGCGAGCATCGTGTCGTTCTGGCTGACTTGAGAGAATGATGGAGGGTGAGATTGAGGTGAGTGGTGCGGGCATGGTTGAAGTGATCAAGTTGGAACAGACGTTCGTTCTACTATAGATATTTGACGTTGGATAGGTATATTTGACATGTTATTAACCCTCTTCCTTTGCAACTCTGTTGGTTCATGACTCAACCCTGACTACCTTAGACTAGGTCAAGCCCCTAACCGTGAACTTCGGTATATGATGGCTCGTTAATTGCTTTTTCTTGCACGTTGCACATCTTGTTTATAAATGAGGCGGACCACAAGCGACGTGGTCGTTGGTTGTTGCAACACCACAAGCGATGCATGCACACTTTTAAGCGCCTCGAAACGGCAGTATGCATACATATCTTGGCATCCGATGTCATTATGCAGAGTCCCTAATTGTGTAAGATTTCCTGATTACCTTTTTTTACTTGTTTACTCTTCTCGTTTACAAGCCAGCTTCATGCCTCTGCAGCAGGCAATCAAGTCAAGAATGTTATAGTTAGTTGCCCAATGCCTTGTAGCTGCCGCACATGTGTCAGCTCAAAAGCCTTACATACTTGCTCTTCAGCTGGCCTCGTCAAAAGCTAGCAAGACATCTTTCACCGACACTGCAGCCTGCCACGCCTCAATCAGCCATCACTCTTCTGATGACGACTGAAAGAAGACCGAGCACCTGTGACGCAGTGGTAGCGGGGTAATCGTGAGGTCTGAGGGAGGAAAACGTGTTGAGCTTTATGTAACTTTGGGTTACTTCCTAAAGTCAAAGACCTGAAGTCGTGATTGCATTGGCGTCGGCAAATGAGTTGGTGATGAGATAGGCCACGTGATCGAATAAACAAATCAGCTGTAACATCGGTGAACCATCAATAGTTACACCTTGAACAAGGGGTCTGATCACTCATGTTATGTTGTCAAGCTCGATACGAGATAACTAGGTAGTTGTGCTTTTTTTATGTGGATATTGTCTTATTGTATTCCATCAACATGAGATCAAGTCAGGCTCCAAAGTTTTATCCAAATTGCGGCCTGAAAACTTGTTGTTTATGTACGATTGTACAGTAACATTTCTCCGTCAATAGTCTGATGTTTATAGAGTAGCAACTGAAACCTCGTCGAATTCTCTGGGATATGATACGAAGGTCTTATCATGCCAGTGTTAGGCGAATATTGGGAAAGTGACCTGTCTCCCAGCTTACCTTAGTGTCATAGCACAGAGCTAAGGCAACTTTTCAATAGGGGCTTTTCTCTTTTCTCTTTTCTCTTTTCTTTTTGAGGCTTTCCATGGCGTCGCGTCTGGCCAACTCATAAAAAGTAACTTTTGGTTCAAGTGAAATGGCAAATCGGTGAAGCAAAGCGTCCCCTCAGAACAGGACAAGATATCGGGCATCAATACACCTACGTAAAGTATTGAGTATGCAGCGAAGTTTGGGGGATGAGAGGAGAGAGGACATGGCGTTGTGACTCCGGTAGTAGGAGTGAGATAGACTTTGTTCCTGCATATTATGGACTGGGGCATGACACTCAGACCTCACACCCAGCGTGACAATGATGATCGAAACAAGAATGGTTACATCCAGTCATGTTTCAGTCTAAAGGTCTGTGCCCATCTCGGTTGAGATCAAGTGACCCAACTTGGATGTACCTATTCCGATAGGCTAATTGTACGTACCTATGGATATCAGACTGTGAAATGTGAAATCATTGTTCCCCTCCTGAAAGGCTCATCATCCGCTCAAGGTGCTTGCTATCAGTGTTGAGAGCGAGGCCATGCTAATGGCTAATTGTTGTGGCTTCCATTGCTTTGATAGTGGCTTTTGATTGGCGAAACTAGGCTTAGTCTGCTTCGGCCGAATCAGCAATAGCGTTGTGTGAGGGGAGTAGTTTGACTCTCTTATAAGAAACCAACACCATAAAAGGTACAGAATAACTTCAACATCAAATCTCAACAGATCAGATCACACTTCTTCCGCCTTGAACCTTAAGATCCCCAATTGAACGAGCAAGTGGCGTCAAGACACGAGCAAAAGAAAAGATGTTTCTCCCCTCCCCTTGGGTTGGGCAGGGGAGGGCAGGCCAAATGCCCTCTCCATCGTCATCCTCTCACCGTTCACGATGACCTCCCTCCGCCTCATCGCTGCAATTGCGCTGGTCTCAACCTTCATCATCTCTTCCGCTTCAGCCCAACTATGTAGCTACAAAACACTCAAGCCTAGGCGCTCTAGCCCTGGCACCGCTCCCGATTGGGAATATTCCGTCGTTCACAATAAGTTCATACAACCTCGAACCATCTTGTTCGATACTGAGGGTGCTCTCCTTGTTATGGATGGTATAGGCGGTATAATTCACGTGCAGCTCGATGATAGTGATCCCGCAGGAGGAAGATGTGTCCGAATGAAAAAGAAGAAGACTTTGCTCAAAAAGGACACTGTGCGTTTTCATCCACAGTCTCTTACACTATCGGTCACCAACTGATTAATTTACAGCTAACCCACGGGCTCGCGCTTTCAAAGGATGGCCGCACCATATATGCCTCCTCACCACAGAGCGTCTTTTCATACTCTTACGAGCCCGTGAATGGCACGCTGGATAAAAACTCAGAGAAGGTGGTAATTGACAACATGGCTAACGACGGCCATACATGGCGATCCCTTCTCATTTCACAGAAAAACCCTGATATGCTTATCGTTTCCCGAGGAAGCGGCCTAAGAAGCGACCCGCAAGCCGAGGTGCTTTCCTCTGGCCACGCTCAGATCCGTGCCTTCAACATCTCAGCTTTGGATCTTAGCTTGCCCGATACGAAGCCTTATGACTTCGCTAATGATGGCGTCCTCCTCGGCTGGGGTCTACGCAACGCTCTGGGCCTAGCAGAACATCCCGTTACGGGTGGAATATTCAGCACCGAGAGCTCCTATGAAGTCCTCGATCGGGATGGCAAAGATATCAGCGTTGACAACCCGGGCGACGAGATGAACTTCCACGGATATCTCAATGGTTCTACGGAGAGCAGCGGCGGCAACTATGGCTACCCTTTTTGCTATAGCTTGTGGTCCGTAAGCAAGTTTCCTGGCCTCGGTGGACTGAAAATTGGCCAACAGTTTGGTGATGATCGGCAGTCTGAGCATTCTCGACGAACCGATGAGGAATGCCAAAGGGATTACGTTGCGCCCGTCCGAGTGTTCCAAGCCCAGTCTGCGCCTTTAGACCTTGAATTCAACCAGGACGGCACACGAGCAGCTATCGCTTTCCACGGAAGCTGTAAGCTATCATCCCACTTTACCTTACCCCCTCCCCTGAGCCAGTTGACTGACATGCCTTACTCAGGGAACCGTCACGACCCGGTGGGATATCAAGTCGCAATTAACGACTTCAAAGAGGGACAACCTGTGATCGCCGCTATAGGAAGCACAAATGCCACCCATCCCATCATTTTCAATAAAAATATCAAGAGATGCAATGGGGAGTGTTTCCGCCCTGTCAGCCTAGCCTGGGACAAGAAGAATCGCTTGTTCTTCTCCTCTGATAAAACTCATGAGGTTTTTGTGCTATATAACACAAGGGAGGCTCACGAAGCAGATAAAAACAGCACCAAAGGGCCCTATGTTTGGGGAGGCAGTAAAGACGATAACTGGTAAGTGATAGAAATATTTCTCTGGGTAATTTAGCTTGAGCTTAGGGCACTTTTTACTGGGTTTTTGGCACCTCTCTGAAAACTAGAGTTTTCTTGCTCCTGACGATAATTCAGCCTTTACGTTGACGTCCCAAGTTGAAACAACAACTTACCTATGAGCCGTGGGCATAGCTGTTCGTATTTCCATAGCAATTGCATATTCAAGAATCGATAACATAACATTTCTAAAGATTCTCAGTTCTATTACTGAGCCAGAGTGGCTCTCTTCATCCATCACAATATCTCACCAAAAAAAGTAACCTGGTCCAAGCCTCGTGATATACGCAAGTCCATGCATAGCGCTCGTCACATTGCGTCCCACATCAGGATCAAGAGGTCATAGCAAGATAATCACCCTTTTGTTTGCCTTGAACGCCTGGCTCTCCTATTTGTACTCATAGTTGCGTCGCGCTTTACTCTGCCTCCATCTATTCCTCAATCGTCTTGACGCACTCCCACTCGCCTCGGAGGTTCTCCTTCCACAACGATACCTTGTTATCCTGTCCGCTTACCGCCAGCACATTGCCGCTAAGTGACCAGCTAACTCGCCACACAGCCGCTTCAAAGTTGAGAACCTTGGACTCCCACTGGGTGGGGTTTGAGGGGTCGGATGTCCAGATACGGACCGTCTTGTCCTGCGAAGCAGAAGCGATGTATGACTTTTGGAGGACAGTAGGGGACCAGGCAACATCACGAACCCAGTCGGTATGTCCAGTCAGGGGCTCACGCTCCTGCTTGTATGTCTGAGAAGCAGCATCAAAAGCCCAGATCTTGAGGACGTTATCGCTACCGCCAGAAACGAATCGTCGGTTGCCGGTTGCACCAGGACCAGGCGCGCTACTGACGATGCTTCCAGGGGTAGTAGCGGGAGCCCAGGAGACAGAGTTGACGCCGAGACCGTGGGCGGGGAAGATGGTGTGGTCGATGCTGTTATCCTTGAACTCGAGAACGCTCACGTTGCCGTCGGAGGAGGCGCATGCTAGCAGACAGCCAGCCTCATGGGGAGACCACGAAACGACGTTGACCGAGGCCTTGTGTAGATTGAAATCGTAAATTCGCTGCCATGCGTTGTTCTGTCCGCCCTGCTCTTTCCAGATGAAAACCTTGCCATCGTAACCAGCCGATGCGAGGATGTTGCCGTACTTGGGATGCGCCCAAGCGACACACCAGACGGCACCCTCATGTCTGTCAGTCGACCCTGTCAGCTTCCCCTGCTTAGGTATGGGGAGATGTGTCAAGCCTACCCCTTGAGAGTCTCGATCAATCGCTGAGTTTCGCCCTCAATCTCAAAGATCTTGATCGTCTTGTCGCCAGAGCAGGTAGCTAGCTTGCGCCCGTAGTAATCGAGGACAGCATCATGCTGGGAGTAGCTGTCAGTATGATTCGAAGTCGTAGGGAGATATCGTGTCGAGCTTGGCTATGTGTTGCATAGCTTCGAGTTGCATCGATCGGGAGTGGGAACGTACAATCATATCCTCATGACCAGAGTTGGTGATAACTTGCGCCGACTAAAGGGGTGGGTTAGCTATAATAGAACAAGTTTGGTATGGGTGTTGCTCGCTAAAGATGGGACAAGATGGGGATGTCATGATTCATGTATCACTTACCATCTTGCTAGATTTCACACCAAAGTTACAGCGCAAAAGGAAACAAGAAAAAAGGATGAAATATAGAAAAGGTGGCTATCAGAGGACACGATACCGCCCATGGCCTGGAGCGATCTGAGGTGGCCCGCGCCAGACCGTGGCGGTGGTGACAGTTGGCCAAGCTAGAGATCACGTGGATATAAGCGTGACCACAACTTGAACATACCCCCACTTGCCGCATTTGTATCCGAACAGCGCAGTACGTACCGAGTTTTAATGTTGCCTCGGCGCATGGAGAGGGAGGCTTCCCCGGAGTGGACGGCGGCGGGAGAGCGGGCAATCACGAGCCATCGGGACTCGGTCTTGAATTCGTAACTTGGACTTGGACTTGATTTTTGGGGAAAGCGGCTCTTGGATTATTCATCTTCAACCTCGCATCTTCATCCTCCTATAATCAGTTTTCAACAGCTTCAACGTCAGACATTCCTACTATATACCACTATATACGCGCCACTAGACCCATCACGTAGGCCGAGGTATACTACCTACCTACCTTACCTTAGTCAATACTCTCTCAGCATCTTCATCAACCCATATATCCAACATCTCACTCAATCATGGCGGACGCTTCGTGTAGCGGAGGAACACCCATCAAGCGTCTTATCGACCATCAGGCCCGAGATGTCAGCCACCATCAAGACAGACTCATAGATCGCGCCGGCCCTCAAGGTCATTCTGTAAGCACTCACGTATTCACAAAGACTTATAAACTGATCGTCATCAGTCTTTCAGATCTGCGCCACAACAAATGCAAGGCGCAGATGGCTTTGGCGCGTTCATGGATGGCCCATCAACTCTTCCAGGTATTCCTCAGCATCATGCAGCAGGAAGATTAGCAGCCCATGCCGCTGTCCTTGAACAAGGACACTCGCCAGCCTTTCACGCTGCGCAAGCGCCACAGTTTCGCCAGGGGCATCATTCTCCCTCCGTGGACGTAAGCAACTGGGCAGCAGACTTCAACCGCTTCGCAAATCAGTCACAGCAGCGTCAACCTCTTCAGAATGCCTTCGCCCAGCCCGCACCTCAGATGCATCAACCAGCTCCCCAGATGAACTTCCAAGCCGCATTCGTTCAACCAAACGCTGCTTTCGCTCCTATGTATGGCCAGGCCAACGGTGCTTTCATGAACGGCAATGCTGCGACGACCCAAGAGGCTGGGTTCGATGATGAAATGTCAAAGTGGATGGCTAACAATGCCGGTGGCGGGATGGAAGAGGTTGACGCCATGATGGACCAGATGGCTCGTGAGCTGGAACTCAATGACGCAGCAATAGCACAGGTTGAAGCTCAAGAAGCCTCGCAACAGGAGACAACCACTGAGCCGGCATTGGAGGCTAACCCTACCAACCTCGCAACACCAGATATTGCCAGCCTTTCTCTTGAGGCAGAGGAGCCAGTGGTCACCGAGCCTGTTGAGGCGACAAAGACAAAATCAGAAGTTGCAGATGCTGCAGAGCGTCTTCTTGAGTCAGTCGAGCATGAGGATGGCGAAAAGTGGAAGAACTCAGTCTTTTTGTCGTTAATGCGAGATTTCCGAGATGGGAGGAAAGACATTATCGACAATGAGATCCGAGAAACCCCGGAGAACGAGGGAACTGTTGCGAAAGACGCTCAGTGACGCCCGCGAGACCTTGACGAAATCAGACGCACAACCTCGAGGCTATGTTTACAAAATCATGATACTATCGAACGTTCTCCAGCGAATTTTAGTAGTCCACGTCAAGACGAGTTGACGTCCCGGTGGGAGGTTGGATCAATGAACGACTCGCTGTGGGATGCAGCCTCGTTTCCGAGTTCTTGCGCCGAACATCTCAGTCGAACGACGTTCTAAGATAATAGAATCATAACTGATCAAGCCGGACCTTTAAGGTCCATTGGGGCAGAAGAGTATCGCTTTGTCCAGGTGCATAATGGCTATTTATCCACATCGTTGCGAGAAAGTCATAGGGCACGAATCTGTTTGAATCAACAGGCGTTGGATTGACCAGAATTTTAAGTACAATTGAGAATCATATTTTCAGGCTGATAACAGCTGGTTTATGTACCATTGACAGTGAAAAAAGACGCCTGTAGCCAAACTAAAACAAATCACAAATCAAGGGACTTAAATGAATCAATAGGCATTTCTTTTCATAAGCGGTCAGTCGCTCCCATAACTCCAGATATTCCCTTCCTTTCATTTGTGGCCCATAATGCACTCCGTTACATGACTCTCGTTCCTTCTCGCATGATGCAATCTTGAGTAATAACAGAAAATCAGTGTAGACACGACGGATATATAAGAATCGTGTCATCCAGTAATGGCCCCCTTAGTCTTGTATGTATAACGCCGTGATATCGAAGAAGAATGTGTTAAGGTATAAAATGGCAGGGCTCGTCATGTATAAATAAGTGAGCACATGCCAAATAAGGGCAATATAAATGAGATCAACTCTTTATAGTGACGTCCATGAGCAACCACAATCGGTAAGTGACGGGTTTGTTCGTTTCAGCAACTGTCGAAGCGCTTTCTTGGTCTCAAGTTCTGAACGCTTTGTGAAGGTAAGGTCCAGGTCATCGACATCATCACCCTCTTGTTCAACAATGACCATCACAATCTTCTTACCATCTTTTTCGAGCGGCTCCTCCTCATCTCCGTTACCAACGATCTCGTATTGAGTGCAAGTCGCCACGGATTGTTCGCCCCATAGAAATCGGCGCTCAACCATCTTATAAACATGGGGGAACACGGGCACAGGTTGCTTCCAAGAGCTCCACTCGGCCGTGGATGTGCTGGAATAAGTGCCGTATGTTGTAGTGGCACCTCCAGAAACAGTAGCTGACGCAGGGGGGTGATAGGTCGAAGAATTTTCACCGGGGTAAATAAAGAACTCGATGACAGTGTCTGGCCATGTACATATCCAAGGCTTATCGCCCTTCTTGGCGTTTGGGGGGGCCTTGTTCTTAAATCGATGGAAAGAGTTGTAGTCTTCGTATTCATCGTCGCCGTCCCAACCGCGCTTGCTCAGGGCAGCACCGAACTTCTTCTCGGAAACGATGACAGTCTTGTTGTACTTTGTCCTCATCCACCAAGCAGGACCGCGTGCAAGTTCCAACGTGTCGTTAACTAATATCATAGGTGTTGGCAGAGGAATGCTGGGAGGTTGAGCACCCCACGGAAATGGTGTGTCCTTATCAGGAATAGCTTTGAGAGTCATATTGTAGCAAGGTATGGACTTGGATTTTGTGCCCTTATCGATCTGAATCGACCACATGGGAACGACAATGTCACAGGACCAGGCCGATGACTGCTGCGAGTCGTTGAAACAGGCATTACTATTCTGAGGGCTAGGGTCAATATTGGGAAGTGCAAAACGCCCTGTGGCCATTTGGGGCAAGTCGGTCGGTATGGTTGTGATGATCTCAGGATCATATGCTGTCGTGGTCGGTGGTTGGTAGGAATATTTGCTGGGCAGGAGTTAGCATGATAGTGAAGATCAATGGCAAAACTTACTCATTTGGATCGGGGGGGTCATCTGTGTTATTGTTATGGTTTTTCGTGAGCACAGTGCCAATAACGGCACCCATGATGATGCCCATGAGAATCAAGCCAACAAGCAGGAGGCAAATAGCCCAGTAGGGTACAATTCCCCAGAGCTTCTTCTTTGCCCGACGTTGCCATTTGTTGCCAGTGGGCTTCTCGGAAGTTTCGGCGGCGGCGGTGTTGATGTCGTGATGGCTGGCATCAGAGGCATGGCTTCTGACCGAAGGCCGGGTCCTCGGCAGAGCTAGGTCATCATCCGTTGATGAGAATTCAGGATCGCGAGTTGCCATACCAATTCCACCAGCTCCTGGAATTTCCCTGGTGGGGGATGGGGGTTCCGACACGGGTGATACTGGTGATACAGGTGTTTGTGTTGCAGGTTTAGGCACATAAGCATTATCCGGATACCTGGTGTAGGGCGGCAGTTCCTCCAGATGGCCCAATGGGCCCACCAAATCACCTGCCTCTTCTCCATCCGGTCCTAGTTGTCGCTGATAAGTTCCTCCCAAGCCATTGAATCCAACTGGAATAGAGGGTGCGCTGCTCTCGCCGGATGTGGTGTTTTGTGTATAAAGAGCATATGGATGAGTTGGAGCTTGAGTGCCTCCGTAAGAGCGATCTTCTGGTATGACTGCGTTGGCGGTGGTTGATGTAGTAGCCACACTCATTGTTCGTTGAGGATACATCTGATATGGATGAGAGGGGCCAGATGGGCCTGTGTATGGACTTTCCGCACGAATGACCGGAGAATCGGACGATAAGCTGTGATTGTTGCGTATATGAGATCGGTCAGCAGTTGATGTACCGTCGTTTCGAAGAGCAAGGGAATCATGATTTCGGTGAGGCTTGGAGATGCTAGAAGGTCGATTGCGGATAGCAGGAGCAATTTCGTCTGATCCAGAGACAAGGGGTGCCTGTGATGACTTTGTAGATGCCGACTGTTGGGAAAAGGATTCAGTCGATGATAATGACGATTCGGGTTGGGTATTGGAGTTTGAAGTCGGGTTCATGGAAGAGGAAGAGGTGGCATTATCGGAGGGTCGGAAGCCATCCGCTACCATCATCGCACTGAGGTCATAGTCATCGTCGGCACCACTACCAGTGGACAGCCTCAAGGAACGCGAGCGCCGAGTCGATGAGCGACGCGAGTTGCTAGAGTCCTTCCCGTTGCTGGGATCCATGGCGTGGTGGAGAGGGAGGCCAGGGCTTCAAGCCAAAGACGCCGACAAGGGCGTGCCCTACAAGTCGTTGAATTTCAAGAGGTTGAAGTCGACGTCGAGAATCAAAGGGGCGAGCGATGAACGGTCAGGATTCGAAGGGGAGCGGTCGGCAAGCCAATGGCGAAGGGAGTCGGTTTCGGGAGACAAAGTCAGATAAGGAGACAGTTTGTAGCGAGCGAATATTGAGTTCGAAACGGGAAATTCTCTGACTCGAGTCAGGTCGATAGTCGGATGAGCGAGAGTGATTTGAGAGATTGAAACCGATTCGATTCGATTGATGATGGTGATGATGATGATTTGTTAAGTCGTGGTTGGGATGGATCGATGGGGATTGACAGAACTGCAAAAAGCCAAGAAAGAGAAAGCGGGTTTCGAAGAGAGCGAGGGAGCGACTGGAGTGGCTACACAACAGAAACAGAAGGAGGGAGACTGGGAGAACAGACCAACAGGAGACAAGCAGGCGCCATACCGAGAGAGGGTCCCGACTTTCCCAGTGGGCTTTGGTGGGCCCAACGCCCCATCCTAAGCCAGTCAGAACTGGCCTCGAAAGGGGAAAGACTTCTAGGGAGTCTGGGCTAGGCTCAAGATGGTCTAGAACTGCCTGAGCTAGCAATTCAGCGTAAGTTTTTTTGTTTTCCTTGGACCTGAGTTGAGTTAACTACCTGAAGAGTTCAGGGCGCGAGAAAGCTTATTAAAGGCCTAATTCGAGACACAAAGAAGAGGCATGCACAAGGAAGAAGACAGGTTGTGCGACACTCAGCACATTCTTAATCCCGTCAAGCGGCCATGATCTGCAAAAGATTAACTCTCTTATCTGCAATTGAAACCTCCGTGTTCCCCAATGTGTGTCCCCTCTCTCCCCATCATCAGAGGGTAAAAACCACAAATCCCCCTGGGCGGACTGGCAGTGCAAGTGCCTGGGGCCAGGTTAGGAACGGCGGACCTGGGCTAGGGGCGAGTGAGCGCCCTGGATCATGCGATTGGTGGAGCGAGGACCCCGTTTCGAGCGACAGCCAGTGAAGCAGCTTGGAGCGGTTTCAGCGAGCAGCATTGGGCTTGTCTTTGTGGATGGATCACTAATGGAGAGGTTTCATTCCTGCGTCATTGGTCATCGGAACTTGGCTACTCGCAAGACTCTATTTTTGAGGGTTTGTGTACAGATATGCATAGTTGGGTGATGATATTGGTGTTTACGTGGTGGATCCTCGTATTCACAGTTAAGTTAGTCAGTCAGTCAGTCAACCATTCCCTCGTCACATCATGATGCAGATGCCATAGATAGTATGGATATAACTAGTCGTTGCCATCATCTTCATCATTGGAAGTCTCGGCAATGATTCCATGTCTTTCAGTCACCCATCTGTCACTAACTGTCACCGTCGGCTCTTCTCCCGCTTGGCAACCAAACCTGACTAGGGGTTGTGCAGCATCGGTAGCACACTCCGAGGCATTGGCCTTCCATTATCGGTTCCAGTTGGTTTTTCACGGGCAAAGATCCTTGTGCGAATGGTACTTTTTGTTTACAGTCAAGTTCAAACTGCCGTGATCAGTTCAGGGTCTATACCATGAACTACGTATTATAAAGATGGGCAATCTGATCATCGTTGGAAGAAAGATCAGGTGAAGTAAGTCATGAACTGACTCCCACTCTCTGTTTCACTGCATGGCTTGTCAGCACTCAAGTTCAGGCGCTTCCTTACTTCCATCACATTCCTCAATCGCACTGCACGAAATGGGCGATCCCGGCCGAACCGGCAGCGATGCTCTCTCCTGATTCCCATGTCTCAGTCCGTCAGTGTCTGTCATTCCCGGTCTCCGCTGACCTCACCAAGATGATCTACCCAGTAAATATTTGCTCACTCAAGCGAAAACCCCATCTTCATAATAGATCCACATAATATCCAAGTTTTTTTCAACTCGTCTTCTAGAATTTGTAGAATTGTCATTTGTCGATTTGCAGAGAGTGAGGGCTTTGTCGATGTTAATTTCCCAGTTTGTTCTGAATAGCATCCAACGGTCGGCTAGTCGGCTCTCTCTCCCTGTTTACCTGATGGCTTGCACGTGGGCTATCCCTCATCTCACCTGTGTTGAGCTTTGGCTGTCTCTCAGGTTCATGTAGTCTGCTGTACTGTGTGCTTCGGAAGCGTGCAACACGACTCGGAGCATGCTCAACGGTGCACTTATTCTCAGAGGAGTGCCTTATCCAACCAGAGTCTTCATCTCGCGTCTCGCAAGATGCAGACAAAGTTGGACGATTTCGATGCATGCGTTGTCACTGAGAAGATGGTGTCAGACAGATGGTTCTCATTGATCTTTGCACAGGCAGGTGAGATCTCTCTCTTATATCTGCCACACCGGTTGAAAATGAAGCGTTGAAAATGCTCGCCTTGTTTTTTCTAGCCCACTCTCATGTCATTTCTGGGGTACAGTAGTTTCTAACTGCCGGTTAACAAATGAACCAACCATGATACTTGACCCAACTCTCGGGTTGCCTGGTGTCTTAACCACATGTTTAACATGAATGTCATTAGACAACGAGTTGAGCACTCGCATAGTCCACAGATCACACGGTTGACAAGATGAATCCTTTAGAGTGGTGATCTGTGTGAAATGGTGATTGTACCAGGTATGCTAGATTGTCAGACCTTGTATACAGCATTATGTTACCAGAGTATCAAAGACACAATCTCTGTTATCAGGCCATCGACTATGTTACCCTACAATCAAATGTTCACATCTGGCAACCTATAAAGTCCTAGAATAGTTTATCAATGAAGCTCAGAAAGGCACTCAGAGTATGCAACTCTCGACCCTTTATCCCTGGATCGTCAGCCTTATAATTCATGTTTCGTTTCGTTTCTGCACTTCCACATGCCTCGTGACTCCAAATAGCAACTCTACTCTACACTTTCCAAAGGCGGTTATTTTTCAACCCCGTCACATTCTTGCTCACCTCGCAACTGCATAAAACCTCTTCCAATCCCATCATGTCACAGCACAACCCCCCTCTCTCACGCATAACCAACCAGTCAACCCTGTTACGGCGGCAGCTTGCATGCTCCAGCAGCCAATCGTTGCGGTTCAACATCACCGCTAGAAAACGCACTGCGTAGAGCAGGCCACCGCACTGCAGCCTCGTTTAACTTGTTTCGCTCCAGATAAGAGGCAGCGAGAAAAGAGGAAAAGGCAGCCACAGCGAAATGCATGCAGCTGCATGACGTCTAGGCGTCAGTTATCCACTGTCCTCGAGCGTTCGCATGGCTCCACAGCCTGTTGTGTTTAGTTAAAGTGTCCTGATTTTTTATAATATTCGTTCGTGGATTATGCTGTCGAACGGGTCTTGTGTCAGCCAAGTTTCAAGGAACTTGGACTCTCGGCCAATTCAGTTCCTTGGGCTGTGTCTGTTCGTGTTCCGTGGCCAATTGAGTTGATTAACCCGAGCTGTCAACCGCATAGTTCAACTCAATTTCTCATTGTCTACTTGATACTGATTAGTCCAACTTGACAACTACTGACTGGCGAACCACTACAACGTGCAGTGTGTTCGTTCGCTTCACATTAAACTACTCGCCCACGAGATTTGCATCTCTTACACCCTCATCTCTGTCCTAGATCCTCTATCACCTTACCCCTCTCCAAAGCAGGGCGAACGTGGCGCACGATCGTCCAGCTTGCACAGCGTCCATGACCCCCTGGCTGCTCGCCCGAGAGCCTCAAGGAACGTCTGTTCCCTCCCGCCGTCAGCCAAAATTCACTGGCGGCCCGTCACTTGCAGCGTACCGGTACCGTACCGTCCTGCACATCAGCTGGAGAGTCGTATCGTGTAAGCCCGCTCGCACAGAAGACGCTGCACGACGGACGGTCTTGACACCCACTCACTTGCTGACTCCAAACCCCCCCTGTCGTTCTTTGCTTCTGCCGCTACCACAGCCTGTCCTGTCGTGCAATGTGCAACAACCATAGGAGACAATAGCCTCTTTTCTCGTCGCCCGCAGAATATGAGATGCCTTGACGAGGCAGCCGATCCTGACGATTGCTTTTGTGTAATGATCAATTCCAAGTACGTAGACGTTGTGTAGACCTCGCCTAGTCCGTGTGTTTAGTTCCTGTCTATATCATGCTCCCATGCCCGTCTCTCGTTTGCCTCGTCCTTTCTTCTTTAGCTCTTCATGTCGATCTCTTCTCTCTTGAACAAGGAACCCATTCTTTCTATTGCCCATTCTACCACGCTTGGCAAGCATCACCTTGCCTTCAGCACAACACCAGCCTCAGCTCACTGCTTTGGTTCGTGAATTGCACACCATCTACACATTCTGACTTCACAAACTCATCGCCACCCGCCTCATTCTCCCAGTAATTACTATATCTAATAACCCACTATGTCACGTTCATCCGTCTACTCAGATGACAGCCGCTCATCGGCATGGACGACTACTTATACCCGGATACCCAAGAAACAGCCCACGGCTCTCCGCTTTCTCTCATGGGTAGCTGGAGCACCACCTGGAGCTACAGCTGTCAAGAAGAGAACAAGAGACTACCGTGATGACCGTTCAGTCAGTTCCGGTGGCTCGACGTTCTCTAACTGGGATCAGTCCGATACACAACTCTATTGGGTTGTTCATCCCAACAGCTACTACTACAGCGGTAGCAGTAGGGGCAGCACCAGCAGTGGACATAGTAAGCGAAGTGGACGGAGCCACAAGGGCGGAGGTGGCTCCCGTAAGCACTTTGACGGAGCCGTCCCTCGGCCGGTGGTTCAGCCGATGAACATGAATGGCGGCCCCCCACCACAACATCCACCTCCGCCTCCGATGGCCCCACCCATGGACGGGGGCTACGACGGAGGCCCAGGCTATGATGCTGGCTACGGCGACGGTATCTATGATGAAGGCTATGATCCCAATTTCGGTGGTCCTCCTCCTCCTGGCCCGATGATGGGCGGGTATGCGGGCCCTCCTCCTCCTCCTCACATGCCTCCACCACCTCCCATGCATCCCCAAATGCCCGGTGGAATGCCCGGCGGAGCTCCCTTTATCGACTTGACTGGCCAGAACCACCAAGGAGGTAGAGGGGGCCCCTCTTCAGAATCAGATGGCTGGAGTTCTGAGGAAGATTGATATTAGTCATGAGACTGGGCTAACGAGCAGAACCTATTGAGTAGTGTTGTGCTTTCTGGTCACCTTGATGATTGTGTTCGGATATGTATTGCTAACAAACTTGGGATGGCGAACTTGGCGTTATGGGAATCAGTTATGAGACAACTGAAGGGTTATGAATGAATTCATGATTGCTTACACGCATCAATTTAACGAATGTCGCTTGCTGTTCTTTGATTCTTCTTGGCATAGCCATTGTCGTGTTAACCTCTTGCAGTTCAAGCTGCTGGTTTGGTGGTGCGATTATGTATGTATATATATAGTTTGATAATATGAGTGGCTGCTCTATATCTTTTATTCCACTGTTATACTTTAGTGTAATGGTATTACAACCATTACTTCGAATTGCCTGAACTACGTCACAAATGGCTGCCTCTATTGAATGCCACAAAGTTCTAGCAATTCAGTCATGGAGCTGTATAACAAGGAACGAAACCAGAATTGTTAATATCCATCTTGAAACGTGAGGGTCTAGACCTTTCGATGATTGCTACCGGGTAACTATAGGACAAAATGACGTAGGTACCTACTAGGTAGGGATAGAGTCTCGACCATTCACATGCCTCTAACGACTCAAGAAGTGTCGTGTGCTCCCTCTCATGCACAAGCTACTATACGTAATATCTACGGGTAGCAAGAAGAAAAAAAAGCCTTGGTGTTTGCCCATTTCATTTTCTTGGTCCCCCACCCGCCTTCGGCTTTGAGCGATGCACCAAAGTCTGCAACGCATCAAATGTTCCTAACCCCCCCTGTCGACAAGACCCTTAGACCTTACGCAGCAGCCAATGGTATTCATCAGCCGGTGTTCGCTTGCCGGGAAATGGTTGAAACACAGCCTCCCGGTGGAACAGATGTGCACGGTCCAGCGGCCGATTGGATTTCGACGCCGCCGTGACTCTTCCCGGGTGATGCTTCGCCGGGAGGCTTGGGCTAAGAGTGCAGTGTAAGTCAACAAGATAGATAGATGAATACCTTAGACAAAGCGGGAAAAAGGGTCTAGATTGAATATGACGACAGTGGTCTTGAGGCACGAAACAAACACCCTGATCAGTTGTCCCTGTTTTGACCATATGTATAATGCGTTGGAAAATGCAGTCATCCTGTAAGTGTCGTACTGTATATGCAGCCTGAACCAATCCAGTGTCTTGACTCGTTTTGCTCACAGAAAAGAGGCAGCCGAGCACAAGAGGGTCAGCGGGTCATCCTCCAGTTGCCTTACCAAAGATCTTTTGAAGTCAACAAAGAGTCGGGTAGGCATTGATGATTGTGGTTAACCGTTTGACGGATGTATAAGGCTTTAGAGTTGGCAATGATAGTATAACATGTTTAGATTAATTTAGGAGAAGGAAATCCACAACATTGGATTATCTATTCTTCTCCAGTGGACAAAGACTGATTGAAACTGTTTTCCCTGTGTCAAAGAGTCTTCAGAAACTGTATCCATGGAGCAAAACGGATCTGCTGCCTAACGATGACGCTGTGATGCCTAGCTTTTCCACGCGACAATCATTTATCTTGTCTAATAGGAAACGCCAATCTCTACCCCACACGCAAAACCACTTTTCCACTTGTGTCACGGCGTGGAGAATCGATCCTAGTTGGTTTACGCGGGCTGTGACTCAAGTGGTCCAATTCGTGAGCTGTAAGGCTGATGGCGCATATGATGAGGGTGTGGATGCCTCTTTCTCTACCTACCTAGTCTACCTAGTCCGCATCAGTATCACGTTTCGTGCGTGCGTATAATCTTGACGCTTATAAAACCTTTCGTCGCCTCTCTCACTTCAGCTTTTCCTCTCACACAACTCACCTCCATCATCTCTAGCTACTTATATTCATCACAGGCCTCAACTATCCTTCTCTGCAAGGAGAGACCTCCCTCAGCGACAACAAGACTTGTGTGAGCGAGGAAGCCCTTTTTGATTAGGTATTCCCGACATCCTTACTTCAGGCCCGGAGATTTCTTGCTCTCTGTGGGCTTGTCATACACTCTTTACATACAACATTCTTCGACGCACGTTAGCATGATAGGACCATTGGCGTTCCTGCAGACCATCTCCCACGCCCAAAGTATGGAGACCCTCAACACAACTGGCGAGGCCGCTGGTCTCCCAAATGCGCCTCCCTCACAGTTTGCCATCTTGGACTTTCTATTCCCTGGCTTTTCCACCTTCTCAAGTATCGTCCATGCTTATCTCGGCATCGACCTTAACCTCTACATCCCCCTCCTCCTGGTTGTTTCCGGTATCATGTTTGCCTGGAACTATATCACTGAGTATTCATGGAGCATTATCGGTCAGCATCTCATGTCTGCTGTACGTATTCGCACCGACGATGAGATCTACAACATAGTGATGGCCTGGGTGGCAAACCAACGATTTGCCCAAGGTTCTCGACGTTTCATGGTCAACACAAACATCAACTCTAGGAGTTGGTTCTTGTTTCGATGGGATGACGAAGACAACGAAGAGGAAGAATCTGGCTCAACTAAGAAGCCTCTCCAGTATACCCCTTCGGTCGGTTCTCACTTCTTCTGGTACAAGGGTCACGTCCTTCTCTTCGAGCGCCATGAGAACCGTGAGCGCTCTGGGTTCCTCACCTCGAGTGAGCGAGAGGAGCTGTCCATCTCTTGCTTTGGTCGCAACCCCCGTATCATTAAGGAGCTCCTTGTCGACGCTCGTGAACAGTATCTGAAGAAGGACGAGAAGAAGACCATCATTTACCGTGGTTCACTTGGTCAAAATGGCGGCGATCCTACGTGGCAACGATGCATGAGTCGAGCTAGTCGCCCCATTTCCACGGTTATCCTCAACGAAAAGGTCAAGCAAGACGTGATTGCAGACGTCACCGACTATCTTGATCCCAACACCCGCCGCTGGTACTCCAACCGCGGTATCCCTTATCGCCGTGGGTATCTTCTTTACGGCCCCCCTGGAACCGGAAAGAGTTCGCTCAGTCTGGCCTTGGCTGGTTTCTTTCGCATGCGAATCTACATGGTCAGTTTGAGTTCTACCATGGCTAGTGAAGAGAACCTCGCGACCCTATTTGCCGAGCTCCCTCGCCGTTGTGTGGTACTTCTGGAGGATATTGACACTGCTGGTCTCACTCACACTCGTGAGGATACAAAGGGTGAAAACACAGCGGACGCTGTTGTGCCTGTCACCACCGCACCCGCCAAGCCTGGTCTCCCCCCTACTACAGCACCTGCACTCCCAGGTCGACTTTCACTATCGGGACTCCTCAATATCCTCGATGGTGTTGCCTCTCAAGAAGGACGCGTCCTTATCATGACTACCAATCATCTTGAGAAGCTTGACAAGGCTCTTATCCGTCCCGGCCGTGTCGATATGATTGTTGAATTCGGTCGTGCCGACGTTGACATGAGTGCCTCCATCTTCCGTGCCATCTACGCCCCTTATGAGGGAGAGGGTTCGTCTGGAAAGGATGTGGAAATCCTGGAACCCGAGGAGGCTCAGAAGCAGGCTGCATTGGCTGAAAAGACCCGCCAGGAGACAATGGAGCGAGTCAATGCTCTTGCCGCTAAGTTCGCTACCAAGATGCCCGAGCTCGAATTCAGCCCTGCCGAAATCCAAGGATTGCTTCTCAAGCACAAGCGCAACCCTGAGGCCGCCATCGACGCTGTTGATGAGTGGGTGGTTGAAACTCGCAAGGAGAAGAAGCAAAAGGAAATCGAGGATGCGGAGAAGCGACGCAAGGAGGAGCAGGAGGCCCGCAAGGCGGAAGCCAAGAAGAAGCGCAAGGAGGAACGAGCAAAGGCGAAGAAGGCCAAGGCTAAGGCCAAGCGAAAGAGTAACGGCGAGAGCTCTGGTTCCGACTCTTCTGATTCTGATACCGAACCCGAGACTGAAACCCGCACCAACGAGAAGAAGGATGAAAAGAAGGAAGAGAAGGACACGGAGAAATCTGAAGACATCCCCAAGGAAGCTGAGGAAAACAAGAAACTGGAGGTTCCAGATGAGGAAGCAAGCAAGTCCAAGGGAACTTCTGATTCTGGATACGACACCCCCAACACTGCTTCGTAATCATTTGCATGAATGGAAGAGTCTGATAGAGAATGCATACAGCGGCGTTGGATGGGAGTTTTCTGCATCTGTCAACTTAAAAGACTGATAATCTTCAATAGCGTCAGCCTCACTTTTTAAAATACACTTAATAGTCATACTTCAGTTTGTCAAATCTCTACCTTTTCACTGTGACTCATATATCACAAAAGTTAGCATGATGATAGTCCAACCTATAAGTTATGCAACTTTCATCAAATCCAAGTCAATGATTGTCTGCGGAGAGTTCCGTGTACTTCAACATGTCTTCGTTATTACCCCCATATGAAGGAAACGTTAGCTGAGCGAACACGAGAGCGACAGGCATTCTCACCCCCGGCAAAAGATGCATGAGATTCGAGATCGATGCCGTTGTACCAATACGTCATGTCAGGGGTAGGATCTGGGGTCGGTTAGATCCTTACGGGGTTGCTTGGACCAAGAGATAAGGAGTAGTGTGCGCAGTAATCGAGAAGAGGAAGATGATGAAGGCTGCCCGAGTTCTGAAACCAAGAGTACATAACCGAACAATACGAACCATGTTGAACGGTCGAATTCGCAAAAGGATCCGAGTGTCTCAAGATGCCACTAATAACGTGTCGTTGCGATGGACCTTTACCCATGCAGGTCCCTGCGATGCTGCACAAAAGGGATGCGATGCGGCTTACTTGAGTATGATCGACCCGAATAAGAGCGCGCAATACGAAGACGGCTGCATGCTCAGTCGTATCTTATCATTCTTCAGCTTCTCATGGATTCTTTCAAACATTAAAATACATGTGTTGACAATCCTTCCGTGAGGCGCAAGACGGCGATAGTTTTGCCATCCCCACGGCCCGTGTCCAAGAAGTACGTAGACGCTAGATGGATACAGGTATCCAGTGGAGGTTCCACGACGACTGACCCCATCCGAAAATCTTGAGCGATAATCAATCAGGCGTGATGGTAGTGTCTGAGATGCAGGAATCTGCACGTTGATTATCTTAGGCCGAATAGCGGCGGACTTGGAGACAAAAGTGTGTCAAAGTCTTGGAGGCTAGCTGTATCAGACTTAGGACGACGGTTTTGACCCACGCCGAAGAACGGAATGCGGCGGATCTTATGCTGAGCGATTGATAATGAAGTACGAGTTGACGTCGTCACAAGCCAGGGATTGTATGATGAAGAAAGTTGCACATGAGGGACAAACCGGAACATGACGCTAAAGACGGGGCACGGCGTGGGACACAGTCGATAAATTTCTCATGTCCATAAGCCTAAGTACTCTCCGAGGACGCTGGAGATGTCAGTTAGGTGTTTGGCCATAATACTAGTTGAGGTGAAGAGCATAAAGGATATCGAAGAGTTGTCATCAGACAATACCAAAAACAATTGTGTGGTAGATAGAGCAGTCTTCAGGCAAGCAGTCGAAATCACACCATAGCTGCCTCTGTTAGTATGCCATGTGTGGACAAGTAAAACTACCTAGCCATTGGATGGTTGGGATACTTGTAAGAAGAAAACACTAGTAAGCCGTCCATATACGCAATGCAGAACGCGAACGGCAGATGGACCCGAAGAACTTGAGCGATGAGAGAGTGGGACACATCCATCGACTGAGTGATTCCAGCCAAGTCAAGTCGTTGGAAGTCAGGCCCATGTAACTATGCATGATCCAATGATGTGAATAGTTTTAGTGCTGACACTGTTGTCTCATAAGAATACGATGATATGCAAGACATGATAGACATGGAGAGTCTTGATAGTGTTGTATTGTCTAAATCGGTTGCATGGGTGAAGTTGAAGAATATCGAAGCTGTTGATGGGATGAAATGGAGCCGTCCAAAAAAGGGTAAGCGCGGTGATGCGGGATTAGAAGCGATGATACGCTGTTGTCCCCTGCTAATTAGCGGGTAGTCCCTGGAAAAAGACGGGTTCTAGGCCACAGCCTCCCGTTTGTGTCTGGTGGAGTTGGACGTTCGTAGCACGGCAAGAGTGAGCACCTCATCAGGGACTGGACAAGTAATTCCATTGGCTCTGACAGAAACCGGTTTGCTACTGTTATAGATCATGCCCCGAAGTCTTACTAAGAAAAGGTGTAAGCTCTTTTCTGAGAGAGTCCTAACAAAGAATTCATTTTCGGAAAGTTACTCTAAAGGGTACCTTAGGTAGTGCAGATCAGCTACTGAACTGAGTAGGGTTCCTCGAAACATTGTTTAAACGCCAACAAGCGAAGAGGCCTGCCAACTGTAACTGTAACTGTACACAGACCACACTCCCAACAACCTCCATGTTGATTGCTTTGAAAGCCATTAGATGAGCACACGAATATTATGCCGCTACCCGTTAGGAATACTGGGTATTGAAGGATCGCCTTGTACTAATTACAAGGGGGATTAATTACCGGATATCAAGCCTTACCAGAAACCCAGGTTCATTACCTACCACTAGTGACTATGTGCTGTCGTGTTCGTGTTTCCAGCAGCTACCGCTACCGCTACCGCAGGCACTCAATTATACCCGTCCAAGGTCCCACCAACCAGCAACTAATCCACACACCATCCCATCACAACAAGACAAGCCCGAATAGGACCGCTGTCAAGCACACCAGGTACATCTTGGCCCGGCACCCACCGGTTGAGGCTTGCCCCTGGCAGGAGGCGACATGTGCTGCTGCAGAAGCCCAGGGGCGGGAAGAGGAGGAAACAAAAAAAAAAAAAATCTCGGTTGCTGCGAGTTGTAGTGAGGTCATGAGTTGCTTGTTGTCATGATCTCGAGTCATACCACGGTATGGCTCGGTGTTACTATCAGAGGGAAAGTTATCTATTGACCTAGATGCGTTTCTAGGCGATGAACAATAGACAGTTATGAGTATTGTTGTTTGACGTCCAAGCTTCTTATCAAGTTGGTTGTCGTCCATCATGACCATGATCCAAGGATCCATGACCTTAACTCCAAGCCTACAAGTACCTCAAAAATCAGACGCAGCCAATCCAATTACACGAGAGGCCAACAGTGCAGCGTCTACCCAGTGGAAAAAGGCAAAGGGCGGTGAAAAACTTGATACCTCTGAATCTAACTAACCCGCCCAACAAGTGAAGGTCACTCGTTTCACCCCGCCGCGGCCACTTACTCACTGAAATCACACCCCGTCCGTCTACAGTCCAGTACCTCACCTTGGATTTGGAGATCCAATCTCAGTCCATCTCAACCTAACAAGCACCAAGACCACTCCTACACTACAGAGACTCACTCTTCTCTACTGCTTGTCCCTGAACCCGCAATCTCGCGCTCTTCTTCCGGGTCCCCCCTTCCGTTCCCTTTCCTTTACCTTGTCGTCGTCTTATTATAAGATATCTCCACATCCTCTTCTTTTCTCTCAACTTCTCTTCCACCTCTTCTTCTCTTTGTCTTCCTCATCTGCTTCTTCTTCCTCCCCCCAACAACCGTCTCTTTCTCTCCCCAAGTCTTTCATCATGTCTCGTCCTCAGAACATTGGCATCAAGGCCATTGAGCTTTATGTACCTAGCCAGGTAAGCTGAGATATTCCCTCTGCGATTGTTGGCCATCGTCACACAATCTTCGATGCCCTCATGTTCTCCTGTTTCTGCTGGGACTTGTTGTCGTTGAATGTTGCCCCTCACCAAACTTTTTGGATGGGACAAAAAAAGTCCCTGCGTTATTACTCTCGTGTTCGGATTCTGGTCGTGTGCCCCTCCATTTCAGATTGTACCCCTCTATCCAAACGCTTGAATCAACGCCTCTTTGATGATCCCAGCTAACCACAATTTTATTTGCTCTTTAGTATGTTGATCAGGTTGAGCTCGAGAAGTTCGATGGCGTTAGCGCCGGAAAGTACACCATTGGCCTTGGCCAGACCAAGATGAGCTTCTGCGACGACCGTGAGGGTAGGTTTCTCCAATTCTTCACCGTCCCCTGAAAAGACGATCTTAGCGCATTGCGCCTGTCCTCACCACGTCCTGGGAAAATCTCATGATGGCATTGGATCACCGCTAATATGCGATCTCTGCAGACATCTACTCTTTCGCCCTTACTGCTACCTCCAAGCTCCTCAAGAACTACAATATCGACCCCAACTCAATTGGTTACCTCGAGGTCGGTACTGAGACTCTTCTCGACAAGTCCAAGTCCGTCAAGAGTGTTCTTATGCAGCTTTTCGGCGACAACACCAACATTGAGGGTGTCGACACTATCAACGCTTGCTACGGCGGTACCAACGCTGTTTTCAACGCCATCAACTGGGTTGAGTCTTCCGCTTGGGACGGTCGCGATGCTATCGTTGTTGCTGGTGATATCGCTCTCTACGCCAAGGGTAACGCTCGCCCCACTGGTGGTGCTGGTGCTGTCGCTCTCCTGATCGGCCCCAACGCTCCTATTGTTGCCGAGCCCGGTCTGCGCGGTACCTACATGCAGCACGCCTACGATTTCTACAAGCCCGACCTTACCAGCGAGTACCCCTATGTTGATGGCCACTACTCCGTCAACTGCTACACCAAGGCCCTCGACGCCGCTTACCGCGCTTACTGCAAGCGTGAGGCCAAGCAGGCCACTAACGGCACCAACGGTGTTTCCAACGGTGACGACTCTACCAAGACCAGCCTCGACCGCTTCGACTACCTTGCTTTCCACTCCCCTACTTGCAAGCTTGTCCAGAAGTCTTACGCTCGTCTCCTCTACCACGACTATCTCGCCAATGCCGACTCTCCTGCTTTCGCCGAGGTCGCTCCTGAGCTCCGTGACATGGACTACGAGAAGTCCTTGACCGACAAGGTTGTTGAGAAGACCTTCATGGCCCTCACCAAGAAGCGTTTCCAGGAGCGTGTCAACCCCTCCATCCAGGTCGCAACTAACTGCGGTAACATGTACTGTGGCAGTGTCTGGGGTGGTCTTGCCAGCTTGATCAGCGTTGTCGACAACAAGGCTCTTGAGGGCAAGCGAATTGGTCTCTTCAGCTACGGATCTGGTCTTGCTGCCAGTTTCCTGTCTTTCCGCATCAACGGCAGCGTTGAGAAGATCTCCAGTGTCCTCAGCATTCCTGCCCGCCTCGAGGCCCGCCGTGCTGTTCCCCCTGAGACCTACGACGAGGTAAATACAGGATGCTTCATCGCAATACATAAAACACGTGTGCTAACTGTTTTTCTTAGATGTGCAACCTCCGAAAGCAGGCCCATCTCCAGAAGGACTACACTCCCAAGGGTGACGCCTCTACCATCGCCCCTGGTACTTACTACCTCACCAAGGTCGACGACATGTTCAAGCGCGAGTACGCTATCAAGGAGTAAAGGATTATCTTTTGAAAATCCAAAGAATCCTTGCTCGAACAACTTTTTTATACGAGACATTTTTCGCTTCTAGACTTGGTTCCGATTACAGCTATGGACCAAGCAGTAAGCATATCATGAACATGATGACTTCAATGGGAGAAAACTAGACGCACAGGGAAGAAGAATACAGCGGATGATGATAGAAGCGCAATTCGCGCAGTGGAGATTGACATCGAGGTCCTCTAATTGAGCTAATAATCACGGACATTATGGCTTGTGGAAATACTGGGGACCGTCTCTCCTGGGAGATTTACGAGGAAGTTTGTAAAGGCCCGTACCATATAGACCTGGTCATTTGGCGCTTGGAAGATTTTACGATGCTTGGAATATAAAAAAAGTATTTCAATCGATCCAGTCTCCTCTAACTTTGTGTCTATTCTTCTATCAGCCACTGTGTGGTTTTCAATATATATGTGACATGTAAGAACATGGGCTTCCAAGCCGTGTTCCGATACTTTTACAACTATCTTCTATTCGTACATACATAGGGGTATTCGTCTATTTCTCCTTGAACTTCCACTCTGCGTGTCGGTGGAGCATGTAGTCCTTGCTCTGAATGCCCTTCCAGATACCATACAGGCCGCCCAGCGGGGGCTTGCTCTTGAGAGAACGCTTCCATTTCTGTCGTTCTTCCTTTCGTGCTTCAACGTCAACCTTGACCTTGTCATGAACAGTAGGAAGTGTCTCGGCGTGATATTTCTTTCGCAGAGCCTCATACCATTGTCGGTCATAGAGCTTCCAGAACTCCTCTTCATTGTAATAAGTGTGAGCATAGAGCCACTTCAGACCCCCAAGCTCAACAAGCTTATCTTCGAGAGCGCGGTTCTTGGCAACAAATTCATCTGGGTCAGAAGGTCCCCAGCCCCAGAGACCAATGTTCAGTGACGGTGGAGTGGTCACAGTTCCGTCAGCAGCAGTTGTGGTCTCGCCAGTGTGAGGATGGAAAGTCGGAGGAGGTGTCTGCTTCAAAGGGCAGAGCCAGAGCGGCCAAATGTTGAAGTTCTCGGCAGTGTAATCGACAAAGGTCTCAGCCGTCTTATAAGGCAGACCTAGATCCTGGACGATGAAACGAGCAGACTCACCGCTGCCATGAAGAGCGCGGTACAGCATACGAGTGTGAAGGAAATCATCGAGGAACCAGCGGAAGAACTTTGTGAAAGGAACACCCTTGAAGTAAGTGAAGGCAGCGGCGCCAACCCAGAAACCACCGCGGTCATAGCGGAAGAAGTACTCGGCGAGAGGGATGTAATCAACAGGAGAGGATGAGGCAGATTCGGCGGAGACAGTAGGGCCAGCGGAGGGAACGTTGCGAGTGCGATCTTGGACATGGAGATAATACCAGGGATCCCAAGCACCACTAAAGGTCTGGGGCTTGATATCGGCAGGCTTGTCATCAGTCAGGGTACCAGTAACAACGACACCATGGTCTTTGGAGAAGAGGATGCCGTCGACATAGTCATTGGAAGGATTCTCGGTCTCGGCGCGGATTCGGGCAACAGCTTCGGCAACACTGCTCGTACGATGGTAGGTCGTCTTGACAAACTTCTTAGCTTCTTGAAGTTGAAGCTCAAGAAGCGTTGTCATACCCAAAGAACCGACAGCTCCAGCAGCACCACGGAACAAGTCAGCGTTCTCCTGCCGCGATGCTCGAACAACCTCGCCATTTCCAAGAACCATCTCGGCCCAATTGACAGTATCATTGAAGAATCCGTGCTTGAACGAGGAGCTCTCGCCAGCTGTGCCTGCAAACCCTCCTCCGGCCGTGATACCAGGAAACTCCATAACAACAGGCGGTACAAGGCCATGCTTCAGCGTCGACTCAACAAGCTTGTCCATTGGAACATTGGGCTCGACGAGAGCAGTGCGAGTCGCACGATCGACCTGGAGGACATTTCGAAGGGCGCTGATATCGACGACGGGTTTGCCTGTCTGCTGAGGCCGCGTGCTATTCGTGCTGCCGTGAAAGATGCGGTATGGCTCACGACGCTCGAAGAAGCCGCGGACGGCAGATGCGATGGTCGCCACAGCCTGCTTATGGCGCTCCATTGTCGGGGACTGGGACCGGGACCCGGGTTCTGAGTCTGGAGGTGGCTTGTTTTGCTCTTGAGGTGAAGTGATCAGCGACATTTGGGATAAAAGTTTGGTGGGTCTTCCCGTGCGGGCCGGTCTCGGGGATCGGAAGTGGTGGAGGCGGAGCCGGAATTGGAATTGACAATGGGATTGTTTTTTTTTTTTTTTAAAAAAAAAAGAAGCCATTACTGTTTGCATGGAAGATCCTTTGTTTTGGTTCTCAGGTCTCGTGGTACGTAACGTGGGTGCTGATCCTATAAGTCTTGGCTTATAAGTTCCGAGGGTGCCGGTCGTTAAAGTTTCAGTTGCTGGGCAGCTCGCTCATCTCATGTAAGTCAGACATTGGTATGTCAAAGCGACACCCTTAAGCTAGAATCCCACGCAGATAAAAGACAATACAGCATCATCAGAATGGTAATTTCTGCTATCAAGAAGAGCAATTGACTATATATAACTATATTCCTAGCGCCTAGCTTTCAAACAGTAACTATCCCATATATGTATCCAATCCCATTACATGCCCAATTGCGTTTCAAAACGTCGTCAAGTAAAGCCACCACTTACAGCTTAGCTACTGGTGTTTCTAGAATCCGATCCCCTAACCCTGTCTTCCGAAGCACCCTCTGTTGAATATCTTCTTCTGAAACATCACTCAACTGGTCAAACCTCAATGGCACCTCTTCGCATGTTTTCGCCCTTATCATGACAGCACTCGACTCAATGCTGTCGGGGTCTTCCACTGCGGCACGTATGAATGATGCCCAGCCGTTGTAGCACCGTGGCGTTGCAGGAGCGTTACGCAGCATCATAGCGAAGCAGTGCGGCATACCTTCGTACTCCTCGAACACCACTCGCACGCCATCAGCCTCGAGTTTGCGAGCAAGGAACTTGTCCTCATATGCGAGGATCTCCCATCCAGTGCAAAGGTAAATAGGCGGCGCCCCTTTCCAGCTGCGTGCCATGACGAGAGATGCAAGAGGGTGAGCAGCGAGGTCGTCGGCGATGTACATGTTGCGTCGTGGGGGATTAGCTGGCCAGGCTTCACACGGGGGGACTGTGCGCTTCTCGATGGCCTCCGGCTTGGGAAGATAATCACATGGCGTTGGTGTTGACATCTCCCATGTTGGGGAGCTTTGTGTAATGTCAACCCACGGAGAGTTGAGTGCTACGCCAGCTGGCATGGGAACCTGACGCAGCTCGCCGTGCCACAGAATTGGAGAGTCCTGTCTGCGGAGCTCGAGGATGAGTTGGAGCAACGACAGTGAAAGATTGCCGCCAGCGCTATAGCCCCCTATGTTAGTCCTTGTGACACACGACCCAGAACGAGACATACCTGTCACCAGCAATCACAATATACTCCGGTTGCACAGGATCATGATAAGCATCCGGAGGTGGATATAGAAGCGTCAAGTAAGACACAAAAGCGTCAAGCAACGCCGCAGGGAATGGATGTTGCGGCGCAAGTCGATAGCGCACTGAGTAACACCGGCCCCCAGTCAACTGCGCCAGCTTTTTCGTTGTAGGACGATGTGTTGCTGGGTCACAGAGATAGTAAGCGCCGCCGTGCAAGTACAAGACTGTTGTTGGCTTCTTGCACTCTTGCATCATGCCGTGGTACCTCTCCCGCTCCGACACGTCAGGCAACGGAGCGCCACGGGCTACACCGCTCCGGTAGCCGGTCCACTCGGCCTCAACATCAACGATATCGGGAACGGGGACTCGGCAGGTGGAGCCTCCGAGGTGTTCGAGTGTGCTGATGAGGGCATCGCGGACTGATGTCTCTGGGGGTCGTGGACTGGCATATTTGCTAACCCAGATGTGCCCCTTTATACCAGAGTCACGGAGTGTAAGTCGTTGGACAGATGATATACTACGGGGAGCTTTTGGGGTGAGAATAACGCGAAGACAGGCGATGATGATGGCGCTTCGCAGGTCGAGATATTTGGATGAGTCGGAAAGGTTGAGGATGTGTGCTAGGCCCTGGCGGACGATGAGAGGGAGTAATGGAACAACCGTCCGTAGAGTCTCCAGAGTTACTGAGTCCATAGCGGTATGAATGTTGAGATTATGTCAAGTGGAGGATTGTCGCTGAAGTTATAGATGTTGATGTGAGTGCGATGTAAGTGATTTAAAGGCAAAGACGAAGTGATGAAGGCAACATATGGGCATGGGACAGGTCGAGGAAGGCATCGGCCTGATATAATCAGAACAACAGAGACTTGCCTGATTGAGACCCAAGTCATAAAGGTATGGGTAATAAGTTAGAGGGAGGGGTAGTAGAAGAGAGGACCAGCTGAGGCAGTTCAAGAGTTGTCGTACAGCGGCCTCTAACTAAACAAAGAGTTAGGAACCCCTAGGATCCAATTTCAATGATCTCCCTCGAGCAGAGTCCAATCAGGGGCTGTAGTTTCTGTCCGGAATCGCGTCAAAGTCCTTGTCCGGGATGGCGGTCTTGGAGATCCATGACACTTTGTTGCTTTGCCACTTGTAAGTGTAAGTGGGCTTTTACTAAAGGTGTGGTTACCTAGGGCCAGCGTGAACTCTCTGGCAGCTGAAAGGTCGATATTTAGGTCGTGGCAAGTTATTCCTCTTCATTTTTCACAGTCAAATCACAGAGAAATCAGAGAGTGTGATCAGTTGAGGTGATGCGTTGGTTCAACAGAATGAGCCTCGGCACACGGAATTAACTAACTTACTTCACAACCCAACCTTCAAGTGACGTCTCCATGGAGTTGCAACTAACTAGCGCTTCAGACATGAATCAGATCCCTCGGCAACAGAACCAGAGTCATATTGCGGGGATTGGCTAGTAGATTTTTGACAAGACGAACTCTTATTTTACCTTCATTTATTGGACTAGGTAGTCTAGGTAGTTACTTTGAGATGAAAGCCTTGAACGGTCAATGCGTTGTTCGAGTGTGGGTTACGAGACTGGTAGGCTCATCAAGCCCAAAATGGTAATTCTTGCGGAAAAGCGTCAAGGTTGGGTGCATGCGCGATAGCAAGGGGATGCATGTAAGCGCACGCGAGGTGGGAAGAAGCAAACAACTAGGCGCGGAACTTAAAACGATATTGGTATTGGATCTCGCAGGCTTTTCTGTCCAAATCAAGCATCTTGCATATCATAATATCTTCATAATACCTGTCAGGGTTCGGAGTATTTTGGTTTGATTTGAAGAATTATTACGACTTGTATATTCATTACCAGAGGATCATGCTAGGCCTAGACTACCATGTCTACAACAGATGAACAGTCTTATGAGCTTGTCAATCAGGCTCAAATAAGTAATGTGGTAAATTGACAATGGTGATATAACGCTACAATACCAAACCATCCCGCCACGTAAACACCTCCATTCAACAGACCCGATTATTCCAAAACTATGGATGCATAAATATTGTACAATTATGGTCAAGTATACTCTTCACTGTTTCAAGAGCTGGAGCTAGCGCCAGTCTTTGACTCGTCGGCCTTGACCTGAGTCGACGACGTATCATTCTGGTTAGCCATGGCCATCTGCCAAGCAGGGATAGACTTTTTGCCGGTCATGTTGGCGAGAGGGGAGGATGAACGGTTGAGTTGAGGGGCAGAGGGGAATATAGGCTTGGGGACCTCTGCAGCAGGAGTTGTAGTAGCCGATTCAACTGTGGCCTTCTCTCCGTTGGTCTTAGCAGCGGGAGTCGAGGTAGAGGCTGCAGGAGTAGCTGCGCTGGAGCTTCCACTGGCACCGGCTGTTCCGGCTGTACCTCGCATATAGGTGTTCACGGTAGAAGAACCGGTGCTGCTGCTGGGGGCGGTCATGCGCTGAGATACCAGTGTCTTGAGACTGGTGAGCTCAGTGTTGATCTCCTTCAACCGGTTATCCGTCAAACCCTTTTGGTTCTCGAGAGCCTTAGGAATCGCGTCCTTGAGAGACTGAACCTCGTCACGAATTCGGGTCGCATCGTCTTCCCGACGACGATTCGCAGCCTTGAGGTCGGTCATGACTGTCTCCAGATCCGCGATCGCTGCGTCCAGCTTTTCAGTTCGCTCCTTTTCAGCATTCTTCAGACTCTCCGTATCCTTCGCAAGCTGCTCAACAAGCGTGAAAGCTCGGTCAAATTGGTCCTCGATCGATTTCTTATCTTGTTCCAATTTCTCCGGTGTCGGAGGCGCGACCATTGGATATACGTAGCGCTGGTCGCATGTTAGCTTACATCATCAAAATCGCTACAATGACAAGCACGAACCTTGCCTAACTCATAGAGGCCATAAGAGACACCTCCAACTACTGTGGCCATGATGAACCAGTCTCTCCAGTCCCTACGGGGAGGAGGTGGCGGTGGTTGCCAGGCATGCTGTGGATAGGGGGGATAGTATTGTTGACCAGGAGGAGGGCCGGCGGGAGCGCTGGGATAAGGCGCGTTGGGAGCTGGAGGTGCGCTACCACCTGTTCGTGCCAGCGCAACGTCGATTTCTTCTTGGGTCAGGTTCTTGCTTCGAAGGAAAGAGATGCGGTTCTCGACGGAGGATGACGCGACACTCGGGTCCTGGAGAACTGCGATAGGTTAGTCGGCGCACTTGCAATGGCCGTATCGGAGTCAATACTGACATTGGGTCTATTCAGGAGTTAGCACCTGCTAGGTTCTATTCCAATAGCTTTGGTGGCTGGGGGAGTATGTCAACTTACTGCAGAGGATACAAGATCCTCGCGAATAGCCATGGTTGATGTTTGGCCGTCAGACGGCTCTCACCACATAACCTGAGTCGCAATGGGAAGAGGTTGTAGAAGAAACTCCTGAGAGGACTTGAGCGATGATGATGGAAACGTTAAATGCATGTGCTAGTTCAGCTTGCGGAGGCCGGACCGTGGAGTTCAAGAACGTGGAGGCGTGGAGTCGGAAGCGTGACCGGGTCTGTACCGAGGCTTCTCCCAATTGACCTGCCGAGATACTGGTACGTACCGCAAACGGTTTCCTTCAGATTGAGGCTGCAGATGCGATCACGTGTACGTAATCTTAATTGAATGTCCCACTTTTGCCAACTCAACCGTTATTCCACCAGAGACAACACAGACATCATCGACCAATCAGGTTGCGCTGAAGGTTTGTTTACTTTCCTCCCAAGCAACACTCTGCAACGCCTAATCTCCCCTACCCTACTCTCTTTACCTGACTTTACGCCATTCTGCATTTTCACATCCCACTTTACATCAACACCATTATCACGACGACCCCTCCGCGCATACAGCAACTCACGATAGTCGCCTGCTTTGCGCATGCACCTCATTGCAGTCGCGTGTTTCCCCTTTCGCTAGATCATGTCCCAAGATACGGGCCTTTGGAGCGTCCGTAGACCTAGAGAGGTACGAGTACCGAACATCTTCTACCAGTTTTTGCGCCCAACTGGTAGACCGCCATTCCCGCGCATCGGCCTAAAGCAGTATTGATTCTAACCTGCAACATAGACCCTTGGTGGTATTAATGCAAACAGCGCCATTCCGCAGCCTGGTTCGACTATGAAGCGATCCAGCTCCAATATTGGCGGCAATTACCCTGGCAGTCATGTCCGTTCCATGTCGGGATCTAGGCAATCCCTTGCCATGCCGCGACCTAACCAGCCTTTGTTCCAACGCTCGTCATCCGGAACCAATCTTGCCGACCTTGGCCTTTCGTCGGTGAAGCGCTCTTCATTTGCTCCCAAAGCCTCGGCCTTCACACCAAATCCTACAACACGAGCTTCCACTGATGGCGATCGACGCAGCAGCGTGTACCGACCTCGTCAATCTACCGCTCCTCCAACGACGCACCAGAGTTTCTTTCAAACTACACCTGCCCCAGCTGGTGTACCCCGCGATCCGCGACCCCTGAAAGATCGATCTTTTCAAGCTCGTATTGGACAAGAAATTTTGGAATACATGGTTCAACACAACTTCGAAATGGAGATGAAGCATGTTCTTTCCCAAAATGTGCTCAAATCGCCGACGCAGAAGGACTTCAACTACATGTTCCAGTGGCTCTATCATCGTATAGACCCCAGCCATAAGTTCCAGAAGAATATCGATCAGGAAGTGCCTCCTCTACTCAAGCAGATGCGATACCCTTTCGAAAGGAGTATCACAAAGAGTCAGATTGCTGCTGTTGGAGGACAGAACTGGAGTACATTTCTTGGCCTGCTTCACTGGATGATGCAACTCGCACAGATGCTCGACGGCTATGTGAACTGCCAATACGATGAGGCTTGTATGGAGAGCGGCATTGACGTTAGTGGCGACCGCATCATCTTTGACTTCCTCAGCAATGGTTACCGGGATTGGTTGGCCATGGACGAGGATATGGGTGATGAGGAAGCTGAACGCGTTTTGGCCCCTCATGTTCAATCCATGGCAGCCGCCTTTGAGCGATCAAACTCCAAATACACATCAGAACTCGAAATGCTAGAAGCTGAAAACGCACGACTTCTCAAGGAAATCGAGGATTTGGAAAAGTCGACACCCGACCCTGCGGTTCTCGATAACCACTTCAAGATTATGGAGGAGGATAAGATCAAGTTCGAGGAGTATAATGCCCTGGCGATGCAAAGGTCCGAGAAGTACGAGAGCCGGTCTCAAGTCCTTCAAGAAGAGCTTGACAAAGTCATGGAAGAGCTTCAAGAGGCCGACGAGGAGCGACGAAGCCTACAAAAAGCTGTGGATGCCCAAGGAATCAGCATGCAGGATATTGACCGCATGACTGCAGAGCGGGAGCGATTGCAGCGTGGCATTGAGTCAGCTGGTCAACGACTGGAGGAAGTAAAGAAGAAGGTGACGGAGCGAGAGACTGAGGCGAGCCGAAAACTAGATGAGTTGGAGCAAATGGTGGATCGATACAACACAATGGCGTATCAGATTGCACTAATCCCTTCGACGGCAGCCAACGCCAAGGGCAGGGAGTTCGAGCTCCAGGTCATGGTGGCCGATAGCTCGGACTACACTTCTACCAACTTGAAGGGATCATCAGGCCCATCATCTGCGGACCGTCTCCTTGTTGACGCCACCACTGGATACCAAGCAGGTCATATTCTCAATTTGGACCTTCGGGGACAAATCCGAAACAGCTTCCTATCGCTGCGCAAGGAAATCTCAGATCGCCGAGCAGCGGCAATGGAAGAAATGATGAAGGATCACGATCTGCTTGATGGCATAAAGGAGGCCATCGAGGACAGGCGCAGTGAAGTGGAGGCGCTCAACCACCGTGTTCGAGCAGCAGAAGAGGAGTACGAAAGAACGAAAGAGGTGTCGACAGCACAGAAGATGGCCTCTGACGCACATATTGAGAAGATGGAGAAGGAACTGTCGCGTATGCGAGCTGGCTTGTCTGAGAACGTGCAAATCCTGGAGCAGCGTGAGATCAACACAACAATTGAGTAAGTGGACAGGCGCTTTTTATTGAAGTGATAAGTACTGACGGGGCAAACAGATACGAGCAACTTGTGCTTCAGGCCAACGCTCTCCGAGAAGAGCTTCACACCGAGATTGACAGAATGCTCAACGATGTCATCAAGTTCAAGATTCATGTTCAAAAGAACCTTGATGACTACGAGGGATTTGTAGCTGACGAACTCGAGAAGGAGCTCGGCAGTGACGAGATGGGTGAGGAGACTCGGCAGATGGATATGTGATGAGAGCTACGCATGAAGCAATCTTCTGAGACGCTTATGATGACGATTAATGTTTCGGGCGGCCTTCTGGTTTGTTTTAAGGCGTTTGGCTTCATGATTGGTCGACTGATGGATGAGTGAGAGCAGTTGGACACAATCTCGTCTGACTGGTCCCTGTCTCAAGTATACATGCTCCCTTTCTGGTGGACATGCCTTTGACGAGCGCGAGTTTGAGCATTATGACATGTTAGTAATGGTAGATACCTGGTGGTTTGCTTTGGTGTTTTTAGGAAAGATACCACGAGGCTGTCTGATATAGTTGGCCTTGATTACGAAAATTCTAGTTACGAAAAAAAAGCATAACGACGTTATTTCTCGATTATCAATGTTGCAATAATAAGCTGACGACAACGTGCGTAGCATGGCAAGCATGGGCACCACATGGCGGCGACAAGGATGGTCAGCACCTTGTCAGGGGGTTCCCGACGATGTCAGCAGGGGTAGCTAGCTCCATGACTGCAATGATGAATGATTCGTGGGCAGAAAAGACTCTCTTCTTCTGTAGGGTGGTATTATATCTTGTGAGCTGGGATATTGAAGTGAATAATACAATACGAAGTACGGCCCATGGACAAGAGGTTCGCTAGAATAAGACCAGGATACGGAAGAAGGCTTCTGTTGCATTCGGATTCGTTTATTCCCCCGGATGACCTCGGAAGATGCTCTTAATTGCCCCGGTCGGGGAGTCGGGGGGTTGTAATTTGCGAGCGGGAAAGTATGCAAACTCCGCCAAGGCCCTGTAGGGCATTTATTGAGTTGGGGGATGGAGTTATGAATGTAAGGGTGAGGCATTATGATGAAGCTGAAGAACTTGTGATTGATCTGGTTAAGACTACAGATTGGATGAGTACCTAGTACACCATAGTATACTTGTAGGCTGTTGAGTATTGCTTAGACTACCTACTGACTGACTGATGTTGTGAATATCATATTCGTGTCTCAGCTGCATAACTGCCCAACATTCAGTGTTAACTCCGCCAAGTTTTTATCCCCGTTGCCATCCATTGCACCCGTCTAATGGATGGCCCCTAGTGCTAATCTCGGCAAGTTAGTTCTCGGTAGCTTCCATGATGCTTCGATTGTTGGTCCCAAGGAATGTACTTGTCTAGACTCCAAAGGTCATAGCTCCTTCACCCATTCTCTCTCAGTCTCTCTCTCTCTCTCTTGTCTCTGTCTCTGTCTCTTCTTTCTGCCCTGTCTCTCCATATTTTCTACCTGACGTCTACATCTCCACCTCCTCATCTTCTCTCTTCTCTCCTCCCTCTCTTTTTCATCTCTCTTGGTCTTCCCTTTCATCAATGGATGCCAAATAGGTAATCTTGCCTGTTGCGTTGCCCTGGTCCAATCAACCCCTACCTCGTGCAACTGTAACTCTGCTAAAATCCGAAGCCTCCGGTTTGGGACATTGCTACCACATGCCGCGTACTTCTTTGACGATCCGTCAACTGAGTTATCATTTTGGATCAACAAAAAATACTAAACCCTTGGCTTTTGCTTCCGCATACTCAACTCTTTCCTCAGCATCCTCTACCATGGCTCCAGCCGCAACTACTGCTTCGGCTCAACTGAAGCCTCCGGAGCTGGCTACAAGGAATGCACCTGGCTCATCTGGAGGATCTATCGCCTCTAGCACTGCCGTATCGAAAATACCTGGTCGATCAGCTCTTCCAGATGAAGCTGTTTCCAACCCTCACCATCTCCTCAAGCGTGGCTCTCTAGTGGGCTTCAAGAATCCTTATCCTTCACATGCATACAGTCCCACCTTCAGTACCATGGTGCGAAGAGTCTGGTGGTATGTGAGGACTTTGTCATGTCAAGAGCGCTTCGTCGTCCAGAAACTGATGATATACTTGTAGGCCCACTTTCACTGGCGACATGAAGCACCCCGATTTGACTCCCCCAACTGTGCCAGTGGTAAAGCCGCAATGGAATACCGAGCGCGAAACAAGCGATAGGATCCGCGCAACATGGCTAGGACATGCTTGCTACTATGTCGAATTCCCTTCTGGCCTGCGCGTTCTCTTCGACCCTGTCTTCGAGGACCGATGCTCTCCATTCGACTTCATGGGACCAAAGCGATATACGCCCAAGCCATGCGATATCAAAGATATTCCAATCATCGACGCCGTTTGCATTAGTCATTCCCATTACGATCACCTTTCACATTCTTCCATTCTCGAGGTTCAGAAATACCATCCAGACGCACAATTTTTCGTTGGTCTGGGTCTGGAGACATGGTTTCGCAAGTCCGGCATCAACCATGTTACTGAGCTCGATTGGTGGGAGGATGCCGACCTCACTGTCAAAGTCAAGGATGGAGACAGTCCCCGCGAGATCAGCGCCAGGATAATGGCTTTGCCGTGTCAACACGGTTCGGCGCGAACCATGTGGGATCGTGACACTACCCTATGGTGCTCCTGGGGTGTTCGATCTGGCGAGAAGTCAGTTTGGTTTGGTGGCGACACGGGCTACCGATCGGTCCCAAGTCTCCCTCCTGGAACCGATGACTATAGTGCTGAATATGATCATCTTCCGAGATGCCCTCAGTTCAAACAGATTGGCGAATTCCGGGGACCTTTTGATCTCGGCTTGATTCCAATTGGTGCCTATCATCCGCGTGTGGCATTCTCGCCTGTGCATGCGGACCCGGCAGACGCCGTCGAGATCTTCCGCGATACACAATGCAAGCGTGCAATGGGAATTCATTGGGGTACGTGGGCGCTCACATTGGAGGAAGTTCTGGAACCACCCAAGATGCTGAAAACGGCTCTACGAAAGAGAGGCCTACCTGAGGTGGGTGTATTTGATGTTTGCGATATTGGTGAAGCTCGGGAATTCTAGCTTGGGTGTAAAAAAGACCTTGGAGTCTGGAGAAGCGAGACATGTTTGCAGATGTAAATACCCTGATTTGTTTTTAAGGCTCAGTCAGAACTGATGGCATCGGGCTGGATGAGAGGTACACTGCGGTGATTTTGTATACCACCTTCATTCACCTCAATACCGGGACTTTGTAGAAGTTTACAAATTAATTTCCACGTCTTGTAAGCTCTGTAAGAATAAGAATAAATAAAGCCTTCGAAATGATGTCACAGTAAGACCCTGATTGACAATGGTCCGAGTTCGCATTGTGTCCAATCAAAGCTTTTCTGACAACATAAACTGCCAGTCTAGACCAGCTCCTCTTGGCTTGTCGCAACGGGTCAAAACGGAGCTCAACAAAGAGTCGAGAATTAATCCTTAGTTCTTTCTCATCTGAGAGGTCATTCCTTGCTCCTGGTTCCACGATAGCTTGAGCCACAGGTGACGTACCTCACTCGCCACACTATTGCCACATCAAGTATAAGAGACTCATTTCAGACCTGGGTATTCATCGTGACAACTACAAAATCTCTTCAAAAGCTTCAAAAGACCCAATTTATATACGTTTCGATCCTTCTTTTCTCTTCCGACCTACCTCATAACACCAAGCTCTCACAATCAAACATCATGGGTCTCCCCGCTTTCTCAGAGCCAGCAACAACTACTTCTCCTCAAACCCCGCAACAAGAACAGAATCACAGCACTGGCGTTGCTACCGGGGCAGGCGCAAACACTGGCGCAGGCATGACAAGGCCCAAGACTGAAGAGGAGAAAGAGGCCGATCGACTTTATGAGGAGGCCATGGAGGAGGAGTATGCTAAGCGTGATGGAGGTGCTTAAGCCTGGAACAGCTCGAGCATGACTCGAAGTGCAGATTTACGACCTGAAGTCAATTGACGAGAAATTATAACTAGAAGGATGATATTCTCAACTCTGAACCGAATTGAATAATAACGTTTCGATATACCACTAAGATATGTGACCTATGATCCGAGAGGCTTATGATATATCATGCTCCCAGTGTCCTAGTATACATTATCTTGTGGCGACCTCAATCATACGCCAGCTTCCATGATCATAGGCTCTGGAGGAGCTATCGATTGGCGCTGGCTGTGTTACAGGACTCAAATATTCGGGGCTACCCTTAGCAGAAACGAGAGCTACTCGTTCCATGAATCAGATGGCTCAAGAGGACCTTAGATCGTTTACCCAGCTGATGTTCGTTGTCTGATCTCTTAAGCAGATGCTCATAACCGCCCTGGACTTGTCACAACTCCATAATTCCAAAGCATATTCCCAGCCTAGAGATGGCTATGCTGCCCTTGATGAGTCTTCGTCCAGATAGACTATTCAGCTCTTCTGGGCAGGAGAAAACCATGAGCAATCCAGGTGTCAGTATTCCTTTCTGAGATGATATTGAACTGCAGTTCATTGGTGTTCTGTAGAGTATAGTGTGGTGCCGAACCAAATCAGCCTGGGGGTTCGGCAATCAGGCACTTGGACAGCAAGAATTATAATGAGAGTAGAGTCAAATGGTTCAATCATTCTCTCGCAATCTTGCCAACGCAGCAGCAATACCGCCACTGAGTTGCTCGTCCTTATCTGCTTGGCTCGCACGAGTGGCCGCTTCTGTCTGAGCAGTCTTCTTCGAAGCCTCGATAGCAGCGGCAAGCATGGCCTCTTCATCGTCTTCATCATCCGTGTTGTCCATAAACTGGAATTGCTTCGATGCGGGCTCATTTGCCTTTTCTGCAGAAGGTGTGTCTTTGGCGGGAGATTGTCGCGAAGACGATGCAGCGGTTGGCATATCCCGTAGAGGAACCCGCGAAAGAGGTAAAGCTTGGTCAAGTCTGGCTGATCGATCCGAGGCCTTTGCGCCTCTCTTGGCAGCCTTTTTCACTCTGAAGGGCTCTTCGACTGCAGACTGCCACCTCTTGACTTTGACTCCTCCCCATCCGTTGAGCATACCGAGTTGTTCTGCATCAGCATTGATTGCATTTTTCAAACTGCCGAAATTGCTCACTACGGCGACCGCATCTGATTTGTTCAGACTTCTTGGCACTGTTACGAATTCTACCAACTTCTCGCCGTAGCTGGACGGTTGTTGGCCACGGATCGCGCCAAATGTAGCATTCTCGTAGCTCTTGTATAACTCGATATAGCGTGCGGCTTCAGCGGCGGACCAGCAGAGGATTAGGGTGACGTTGTTGACAAGTGATGTCTTTGATAGTTCTTTCAGGGAGGCCTCGTGGTTGGGAATGTCGACCATGGTGAGGAGTATGCGCAGGTTGTATTTGCCTTGAAGGTTACGTATTCGTGTATAGATGTATTCGGGATGCAGACGATGGTACTTGAGACTAAAAAGGGTCAGTATCAGGACAACACATAAACATATGCGCAAAGATACCTCAGGAACAGAGCGCAAGTACCCAATCCCAGGACATAGTCGGCAGGGATGTCGCTGTACTCCCATGGCATAGATCGGATGCTCGTAAGAACAGGATTTCCTCGCTGGCGCGGAGATACCAGGATAGTTGAGCCAGACTGCTTCTGAGGGAGAGCCTGTGGTGTTGGCTGAACGACCTTTCCCGCGCTGGAGGCAGCTGGCGGTGCTTTGTCTAGACGTTGTGGTGTAGGTTGTTGGATTCGTGTAGGCGTGGGTTGCTGAACTGATCGTGCGGCAGGCGTGGGATCAGCTGCGGCCATAGCGGCCAGGAGCTCGTCGTCTGCTCCGTAGTCGTCGTCCATGATGATTTGTTGAAGCTGCGTAGTGGAATCGGTCGGTCACGTTGCTAGCTTCTCGCTATGTGCTTATTGAAAGGTGATGGTAGTTCACGCATCGCTTAAGTCGACTTGAGCAAGGGTGGGTCATCACTCTTACACCAACAAAGATAGCAAACATTCTTCTCCTATAAGCCCTATGTCTCTTATTCTCTATCTTTTGTATCTAAGTATGCGAAATTTCTAATAAAGAGTGATTACTGATTTATTCCATCAATGTCTTCCTAGGATGAGAATGCTACAACCCTTCTTTTTCTTTTGCAGTGTAAAAGTGCATCTACGTCATTCAATCAAATCAATCATACAGCCCTTGATAGAGTTTACTAACTCAGCATAAGCAAATTATACTTGTACTTAGCTAAACCAATTCTGAACAGAATGACCTTAAACTGTACTTGAAGCTATGTATAGATATTTACATTTACAGGTATCGATACCTGTAAATGTGTCCGCGTACACCTAGAAGATCATTTACTCCTTTCAACAATGCGGTTCTCAATTCAGCATCGTCAACTCGCCACAATCAGCTTGATGCAACCTAAACGTCAAGACCATCATGGGATCTATTTTTAACCCTCGGCTCCTGGTTCCTGTTCTTAGCTTAATGATCTACGCTTTTCAACGTGGCAGTGCTGATGGTCTTCAATCACAATTCACTCACATGCAGTGATAAGCACCAAACTCATTTGATCAAGGTAAATTCATAGTGCAGTAACTAAAAAACAAGTTCCTCCAGGTATCTCCTATCCAATCCAATCATACCCCATCCGCAGCTCCAGCCGCTTTTGCCTTGTCCCGTCATGCCCTATCATATCCTATCCTATCCAATGCCAGGTTATTCCCTCTGGCCGCGCCCATAACGCCAGTAGTTAACCATAATGTTCGTTATTTGCGTACACATGTCCTCGTGTACATCATGTCTGTCTCAAGTCTAATCCAAATCTTCTTCTAGTCCTGCATATTCTGTGGGACTGGGCAATGTGCTCTCTGTGAGGGAGGAATGGATCGAGTAAAGGGAGGCCAACCAGCAGTCGAACATGGTTGCCACTTTTTGTGCCTCCGCGTTTGATGATTGTTGCCGTGTTAGTTGATCGCGTAGTCTCTCGTATGCCTCGATCATGACCCAGACCTGCAGTGCTGCAGTATCTTGTCCGTTTCGCTGTGGTCGGCCTGACACAACAGACGATAATTCGCTCGTTAGTAGATCGAGCGCTATTTGAAGGCTGATATTTTCCTGGAACGAGTGTCCTGATGATGAAGGCGGTCGAAATTCATCTGTCCAAGAACCTCGTGGTGTTCCAGGGGTCTGATCGGGAGATGGCGGTGGTGAGAATGAATATGGCTTAAAGTAAATAGTGTCTCCTTCAACTGCAGCCACATTCGTATCGTGAGTCGCTGCTGACCTGAGTCTGGGTCTCAGCTGACGGGGTATAGCCGTCATGGATGAATACGTATTTGATGACCGTAAACTTTGTCGCTTGGCTCCGTGGGGGGATATCTGAAGAGGGGTATCGTCGAATGAATATGCGGATGCTCGTGATGGTAATTGTGAGTCCAGCGCTGGGGGACCATCTCTCGACTCAAGAACAGCATTGTATTGATCAGCGATCAATTCAACGTTTGATGTCTTCTCCGGTACATCCTTCGCCTTGCGCGCAAGTGCATGCTGTTCTAGTTGTCCGATTTGAAAGACAGGTGTCTTGGCCTGGCGTCGCATAATAGATGATGTCGAGGTAGTTGATGCGGTCGAAGGGAGAGAAGAGCTGTCCAATGATGGTCGCGTATGGTGATCCTGGAGAGTCAAATGGTGGAATTCTGGGATTTGGCGCTGAGAAGATTGTCTTCGTGGCGGAGGACTGAAGAACGCCCTCGGCGGCTCAGGTTCAGACTCATGTTGGTACTGATGGTACTGTTGCTGTTGCTGATGCTGAGGTGGTTCATGTGGTGAATTGATCTCTGGCTGGAGATGGTCCTCAGGCTCTGAAAAAGAGGGCACAAAGACGGTCTTTGGTCGAAGATAATGATCCCATTTCGAATCGCTCAAATCGGGAGCGCCGTTCTGAATTTGTCGTTGCGACGGTGAAGACATAGTGCTCTGAGGGCTGAGGCTAGACATGGTCGAGTCGGTAGAACCGCGCTTAGCTTTGTTGAGGCTTTTGAGTTTCGGGTCAGGTTTTTGGAGTTTGCGCCTGGGAGGCTTCAAACTGTGACTTCTTGTGAGAGTGTTGTCCATGGCGGGCGGTGAACATGAATTGATGTTGAGAGCCGCGGTTTCAGGATGTTGCATTTATGTATGTTAGTTGAAATGCAAGGTGAGTGATAAGCGTGGATCGTCGTCAAGGGCGCTTGGGGTGAGAATTTGAGGTGAATTGAAACTCGTGTGTGTGTGTGTTAAGCGTATCTTGGTTGATATTGGTCACGTTGGTTGGTGAATTCTGGAGATTTCGCAGCCATGGAAGACAAACATGGGAGAGATATGTGAGGTATGTTATATGACGAAGATATGTGAGGTATGTGTAGGAAAAAGCAAATGCGAATCGTGCAGAGAGAGTTCAGTCAGGGTAAGGTAACTTAAGGTACATAATTCAAGTCAAGTCAGTCAGTCGTAATTATGTACGTAGTAAAGCCGAGAGACACAGTCAAGGCCTTACCGCTTCCCTGGCCCAAAGTGGCTTCCAAGCTGCAGGTTAGAGTGGAAGTCCAATCAAGAGGACCACGAGGTGGATGAGATACTCCACGTCATGGGTCGAAGGGAAGAAAAAGGGTTGGGGATAGGCAGGGATGATCAAAAACTGGGATTCTGCAACCTGCAACCTGCAACTTTTCTGGCATCAACAGGAACAGAACACAGACTCCAACAGGCGTGACAAGCTTGACAGGGCTGGAACTGGACTACAGACAGGCATTGGATGACCCGGCAAGATACAGCTACAGCTATGTACAGTAAAGCTGGTAACCGAGACGAGGGTGTACTGACTGTAGTTATCCTCTTAAAAGGAAACTGATCTGCGGTACTCACTTCGACTTGACCATTGTGGTCGTCTGCACCAAAACAAGATTCACTCACCCTCTCGACTCTGACTCTGACTCTAACTCTTCCAGAATCTGACGAGAACAACCTCGGACCACCCACCACCACCCGCCTCTGCAGCGGTGAAGCCCACACGCTGCAGCAACTGATAATCAGGACCCCTTCCCCGTCCCTTCCCTTCCCTTCCCTGTCTGGCCCTGTCACCCGACCCGACTAGACAGACATTCTTGAGTGCGCTGTAGAAAACGCCTTACAGCTGCCGCAACACCCTCACAGGCTCAGGCTTCGCACTAGGTTACTTCCTAGTGCCAAAATGGTTGTTATCCGTATGGCCCTGCCGCGTTGCGTGTGATTGAATCTAGCTTGAGCTGATGTCATGTCATGTGTGCCCCTATCGTATTGTATCGATCAAAGACCCTCAGGTACTGAGAGGTCTGAGCCCATTTACTCATTGAGAGGGGTAAAATAAGACGTGTCTCTTGTCGATGGGCTGTTGGTCTGAAGCCATCCGGATCATCAGTTGTGGCAATGCCATTTGTGAGTAAAGTAAAGTTCAGTTCATGTACGCGAGTTAGATATGCATGAGGGGTGCTGTGCTGGCTGTGGTAGAAGCCGGCTGGCTGCCTCTCTTCGCACATTTTTTTGTCTTTTTGACAATAATTTGTTGTGAGCGCAAATATTTCTCTTCGGTCTTGAATATCCTAATCGTCATTGATCAACAAGGCATTGAGCGTTAGGGAGTAGAATAAGGCCGTCGGCGGTTCGTTTTATGAAGAACCTTTCTTTGTCTTTTATGACGGGATGAACGAGACAAGGCTTGTTCAGAATCCAAAGTCAAACAACTACAGTGCGTATATTGTTGAAGGACGGTGACGGATACTGTATGCAGTTAATTTACTCAGGTGGTTGGGGAAGTGAAATGGAAATGGTTCTCGTGCACCTCGAAGAAACGGTCAAGACATCCAGGATGGCATGATATAAGAGGGATTTCTGAGATCTCAAAGGACCATATTTATCATTTTAAAGAAGCTTAATTATCCGTCGGGTATTTTCAACGAGTTTGAGGAATGTAATTCACAAATACTTTAGTTAATAAACTGCCCGACTGACTTGCAAACAGACTTTCTCTGTGCGCGTTGGATCCCATGTTAGTGAGGGGTACTCGGATCGGATCGCGGGGACACATCGTGGGGTCAAAACTCAACATCGGATAATAATTTAAATGGAATTCTTTTTGGCGAGGGCACTAAAATTTCCATTAGCATAAACTTCAGTCACAAGGTTTGTTTTCCCCTCAAGCCAGTCTCGTTTCCACTAGAAGAGATGGAGCACGCACGTTGAATGCCTTCGTACCCATAGGTACGTGCTCTTTATAATGGCAGATGGATATTCTGCCTGCAGGGGGAGACCGAGACCATAGTTATAGTTCATAGCAGCCCAGGTCATTCAATTACTGCGCGGGGGCGGGTCGCGGGGGTTTATTGCTCTTAGGCGCTGAATCATGAGTACTTCTTACAACACCAGGACCTCACTGTAGATCAAGTCCTTAGTGATATCTTCTTAACAGATGCTCCCCCCAAACCCACCCCCAAATCAACAACTC